>LQNK01000026.1:248450-282702 GCA_001586405.1 Phoebis sennae
CCCCCCCCCCCCCGATGACACTAGGTCGTCTAAATATATAACTAAATTCGTAAGTGCGTCGCACATTGAGAAAGATTGGGATCCCCAGAGCTACGCTATAAGTACTTCCTAAGCGCATTTGTGTTAAGCAATATTCGATTTTCTATAAAAAGTTTGTAACAACGTGTTACAAAATATCATTTATAATGAATTAACCAGCTCTCAGCCTACGTTCATACGTTCGTTAGTTAAATGGTCGTAAAAGGTAGTTAGGAGCAGCTACAATCCGCGATGAGAGGGATCACCGCTATTACGTGAATTACCTTTCTTTTGAATAGGTTCACTGCCTTGATGCGACTTGTGTCTTACTAATTTATTAACCTTCAATAAGGTTCTGGATGACATCAAAGTATATTACAATTGAGTGGTCTTGAAATTAGAAACGTTATTAGTCAGTAATCATCGATAATTAAGTTAAACTAATATACTTAAACGGATAACTAAATACCCGAAAAATAAACGAATACTAAATAGTATATACTTATAATTATATACTATTTAGTGCAATTGGGTATAATATATATTTTTTTAATTCTTTTTTTTCATTCTCCACTAACATTAGCAGATAAGACTTTTTACTAACAAATGGATCTACGTTATCCGACTTTATAATGAAAAATAAATGTATAAAATAAATAGGTAACGCCATATAGTCTTTTAAAGACATGACCTGACAAAAATAATTTATTTAACTCCACAAAACACACACCATGACAAAAGAAATAAAAAATTAAAGTACTTTAATAAAAATATGTATATAGCGTTAATGTACCTAGAGTATATTGAGGTATCAAGAGAAATATAAGGATATCTTAAATCTTTGGAGTCATTCAAGCTGTATCAGGGAATATATAATTTTAAATACATACGTAGGTATATTTAAGACATATAAACCTTCGTTCGGTAATTTATTAAATAAGTGAGAATATGTGACTATAGATTATTTTTATTAAAAACAGATTTTATTTTGATTCTTTTTCTCTAGGTTTAGTGTATTATCTCGGCTGATGTTTTCTTAAATCAACGTTAGGAGATAGCATATACAGCAACTACTCTTAGCATAATATTATTATGACATTTTGACGTGGGTAGCCGAGGGCCTGTTATCCTTAACCGCTTTTATTTTGCAGGAAAATGTCGCCCCGGTCTTACTTTATTACTTAAAATATTGTTTTATGAACCTAAGTCAAATATTTGAAAACACATAGTTTATATTTCTTTTCATCAAATTTTGTTACTACAATATATCTGATGCAAAAATTCTCTGAATTATATTAATAGACAACAATATAATAAGTAAATTGTTTCTAGTTATATCCTACGAACACCTAGAATCTAATCTTTTCATGTCTGTTGTTCATTCACTTTTATTCAATACACAAAAGCAACTCAGCAGACTTAATATAATTTAGAAAAAACGAATTACGTGATCCTTAGGAAATAAAAAGGGGCGCGCAGATGTATTTGCTATGTTATTATTGTCAGGCGTTTATTTGATGAATTTCTAGTAACACATCGTGGGTGACATTATTGCTTATTTTCTTTTAAGGGTATAAAGGTTTGGATGAGTAAATATAAATTGTTTACGTATAGTTAATATAATCGCGATAAAATATTAATGTTATTCATGACATTTTTGATGAACAAGGAACGATTTGTATACGCAAATAAAATACTACAGCGAATAAAGAATTTCGTGTTACAAAAATGAACCTTAGAAACTAAAGCTTTACAGAAAAAGAAAAGCCATTATAGCTTGCATGACCTTAGTTTGGGCTAGACACCCAGTTTTAGAAAGGATGACCTAGATGGCACGAAGCTGTACCCGTCAGAGGTTTGTAAATTGATTTTAGCGTAACAACTTATGAATATTGAAATTTATAGGTAGGAGTATATAGTTAATCCGGACTCGGCAACAAATAGGGTCCGTTTGAGCGATGTCCCCATTTGCCGGGTCATCAAGGGGCAATAATTGAATCCGATGCTCAATAGACAACGGGAAATATCTTCAGACTTGTTTACTGTGAAGATGGATCACATGATAACTTATTCACACGAGGATTCTGGACAAGGTAAATAAAAGGTTCTATTTGCATGAAGTTTGAATAATAGGTACTGAAAGTGGAATATATCGTGTTTGTGATTTTTTTGGAACCAACATATTCTAATATACCTATGTATAGTTTCAAGTTTATATATCTAGGGTCCAGTATTAAGGACCCTAGATACCAATAAGTAAGCAAAAATCAAAAAATTGTTTTTTTGGCTCATATAAATCGAAATTTTACGCCCTTTCCAAAAGTTTTATTCAATAAGCAAAATTCGCAGTAGAACCATTAATTATATTATTAAGTACCTACTACTCGTTCATAAAATAAAGTACCTATTTATTCATTCATTAGATATTCATATCAGTATCGTTAGTATCGTATTTATTATTTGTACAGAAAATGCGATCTGTGGACACGCTTGTGTGAGATTCTATGAGAATATAAATGCGACTGAAGCCGAAATGTGGACGCTTATCTTAAGGCGTGGCGTAGTTCGTCAAAACGTAGGTTTTAACTTAAAACGCGAAAATATCACTTCTATTCAATACAATTCAATTCAAGAGCCATTTTGAATGAACGGCTAAATAATAATTGTACATTTTAATTTCATTTTATTTTAAATAGTTGCAAAAGAGTCGGAAAATAGAAAAATCTCTTTACATTTTTACTTACAAGAATCATTCTTTCATTAACATTATACAATCATTATCACTTCTTCTCAACAATAATTATATAAAATCGAATATGTATCTTTTTTGTTAATAGTACATAAATATGAGGAAGATTTACGATCACAATACACATTTTTTGTACATCGAAGTCTAAAACTATGGAATAAGGAAAGAATTGCACAAACAACCGAATACATTGTATGAACAATAGAGTAATTTATTGCGCAAAGTAAACACAATAACAAATAATGTGAATGTATTGTCTACAGATCTTTTATATACATGTATAGTTTTAAGTAAATTGTGAAGGCAATTATAGAATTTTATTTATTATTTATCATTTTGTTAATGAAAATTATTTACAGCTTTATAAAAGTATTTGAATTGCCGCAATACGGCATAAAATGCATAGGTACAGTCAGAAGCATATATATGTGATTATGGCAGAATAGCAAAAATATCTGCCGTAGGATGAGTTCAATTATTATCTGACTCACGTACGCAGCATAAATATCTTGAACCCATCCTTGCGGCAGATATTTTTGGTTATCTGCCCATGGTCACATAGTATGCTTCTGACTGTACATTCATTGGCGGCCTTACTGTGAGGCTGTGCGGGGCAGGATATCTCGTCACTTAAATAATTATATCGTTAATTCTATCGGTAATAACACGTTTTTGAGAGTCTTAATCTATCAATAAGATTATAGAAAGCCATGTTCGTAACTGAACCAATACATAAAAACCCGATTACAACGCCTTCACTCTAACTCAAACAGATGCCTGTGTTAAGTACGATGAAATTCGCGCTCAGATTGATCTTATCTGACCCAAAATATCGTATTAGTGAATGGTTCTATGTGTGCGTTGTTCAAGGGCGCTTTGTATGGAGTTTCATTTCTGAACATTAATATATTGTGCCCATCGTGATCAATGCCACAGAACCACGCTTGATTATTGATACATTAATGTAAAAAAATGTTTGTCGCACGTTAATAGTATGCGTTCCGATCTTTCATATTATATTGTGTGGTCATAAATAAATAATTATTATGGATTTGGCTTGATCAATTAATGTAGAGGCGCATATTCATTGGTCGTTACTTTCTGCATGTAGGCTGCCATCGATTTCTGCAACGCATGCCATACATCAGCATTTTGATTATCGTTTCCAGATATTAGGGCTCGCATTTGGGGTGTGAGATATTTCTGTAATACATGCTATTAAGTCTGCATGGCTAGTTTCATTGGTGGATTCAATGTAATTAAGCGAACGATTGATCGACCGGTGAATTTCACTGGTCGTTCACCCGCCTGCGGGAACTCTCAATATGACCCACGGCAGACTTAACGACCAATGTTATAGCGCCTTTATCCCGTTGGACATTTAACCTAATACATAATTAATTGTATTTCCATAATTTGCATGCCATTACGTAGACATGTGACAATTGTGTATTAATGACGTGCTATTATAATTCACGCCATTGTGGTAAAATAAAATCTGAATAACATATTGCCAAAGAAGATTTTACTGTAATAATAATGAAGGTTATGTTTATCTATTTTCGTATAATAGTATAAAAAAGCTTTATTCTCGACACAGGTAAATGTATATTCATAACATCTTTCTTTAACAAGCAATCATGTTGCAAGTTTGTAATCTTTCATAGTTAATTTTAGTATACATACTTATATTTATTACTTCAATATCTCACCGCGGTAACGTCACGGGTGCTTCTTTTGTTTCTTTTTCATTTGATTCGTATAAACCTTGTTATCAATTTCAACGGTCCAATCTTGAAATATCGAAATAATATATTCACCATCCACAATTCTGTGTCAATAGTTTTTTTTTACAATAACAAATTGGTGATCAGATCTAAAAAGGAATATAACTTGTTTCTAAGCAGATTTTTTTATTTTTATTCTTTATTGTACATATAAAACAATAAACATAAAAAAATTGTAAAAACAAACGAAAAGTACAAAATGTGGTTTTATGGCCTAGAGCAATCTTTACCAGTCATGAGTCAACCTTTTTATTATTGAAAATAACTTTTTACATTGTCCTTCACATGAGCCTACAGTGGCATCTCTTCAAGAAGCAATTAAACGTAAGCGTCCACAGTCGGTTTTGCATGCATCGAATTCATTATGGGTAGAAAATGCGATCATCAGAAAAGTGGACACACTCATGTGGCGTTATCAAAGAATACGATTCGATGCGTGCGATGCCTATACATATAATATGTAATTTTTTTATTTCCCTTAATCAAATATTACCAAAGTTATATGCAAAAATCTTTTATTTTAGACCTATCTTTGCGATTTTTTTCTCTGCAGCGAAGTTACCGTAATCGTGTTTCGGAGCACCGTCATGACTCGGTTATATGTTGAAGAATCACATATATTTTTTTCAGAATTTAACTGTGCATTGTGAACGAAAAAAACGTAGGTACTGCTAATACTAATACTGCTTTTCTGACTCACCTCGCCTTAAGCAGCAGACACACCAAAGCATTTTGGAAATTGTATGCCTAAGGTTTGCTTTTACTCTAATCTTGTGAGAAGCAAAGGATTCGTAGTGCATCGTTAGTCATACAAACAATCCGATTTGATCCCGAAAGGATTAAATCCTGTTGGAATTTCGATGGTCAATGTTCGAATTTCAATGGTTAAATAATATTGTCGAAATACAAACACAATCTGGATTTACGTTTACAGCCGTATGCGAAGTAAGACATTTATTTGTCTATGTGTCGAATTGAAGTCTTTAACTAAAAATACAAGTCTTAATTTAAATGCCAAGTGATAAACCGCCGGTCAAGGATCGTTTCTAAATAAGGAAAGAAGAAAGGAAAAGAAAACATATTTATTTGAAAAATAAAATAAATAAAAAAAGATTGTTTGTGAAAACAAGTTTTAGTCTTACTTTTGCGATGTGTGTGGGGGAGTAATGGAATGCATGTGTCAGTTTTTTAAGTTTTTTAAGAATAAGAGAAGAGATGAGTAGGTTAGTGAAAATGCTTCCAAAATGAACTTCCGAATGGTCTAATATAAATGTATGCAGAGACGCGTAGGGTTTAGATGAATTATTATAATAAGACCTTCTTCACCCTATCAAACTTTAAACTCCTAATGTTTATTTCATCCAATAAGGCCTTATTAGAGGCACGTTTGAATTGTCATATTTCCGCCGATTAGAAACGTCGTCTCTACCGAGATGGCAAGATACTCAATAGCTCTTTTCAAAAAAAAGTATTTTAAATACATTTTTTACATTTCTAAATAACATGAATATTCTATTGAAGAACTACTGTCCTGTCCTCAATATAATCATTTATATTGTATCATTTAAAAATCACTTTTAAATTATAGATTTTTTACATAATTTGATGTGAACCTCATCCATATCACGCCATCTTTCCCTCTCCTCATCATTCTGTATCCAGTCCAAGTCAATTCTTAGTCGCCTGCCCATCGTGCTCCAGACCGTCCTACACTCTATTTGTCTTTATATGGTCTCCATTCAAGGCGGCTCTATCTATCGTATGTTCTTCTACAAACGTACTCTAGAAAATTCGATCGACTGAGCTTAAACTTACGTTGTCCTACTTTAGATTGAAGTCTGGTTACGACTCTAGAGACTACAGTATGTTCTGTAGAATAAAGAAAACATTTTATATGTGACTAGCTCTTCCATGCAGCTTCGCTACACTTATTTGTTATATAGCTTTCTTTGGTTAAAGGTTCTTTATCTAACACATTTTTTTTCAAATCGTTCCAATATAATCTTATATCAATGTCAAACCGTATCCCATATGATTATAGTTATTTAATTAACAATTTACGTATAACTTATGCATCTGTTGTTGGAACCGCAATACTATGCTATAATACTAGTAAGAAAATCTGTTACCCCACTGTACAAGTTCTTCAAGTGAGGGGGACATGTGCTTAGAATGGGTACACATGCAATTGTCACAAAGGATGCAATCTATATATATAAAACAAAGACGGGTTTGTTACAACACTTATAACTCGAGATCTGCTGGACCAATTCGGCGGAAAATTCGTAGGTAGATAGCTTAGGACCAGGAGAATAACATAGGATATTTCTAATTCCGGGAATCACACGGGAACGGGATATATATAACAACAAAATATTGCATATTTTTTCAGCTTTATATATTGCATAGTTGCTATTATGATCGCAACAGGTCGAAGTCATTGACGAATGATGGATGATTTCAATTGTAAGCGAGTATTGCTTTGACCCAAATTCGATGTGTGATTTATAACATAATGCGACTAAATCTAGCCATTGGACACCTCCATTAACGAAACACGATACATTTGTATTAGATATCCTAATTATAATAGATGGACACATATTAGTGGACCAAGCGAAGCGAGGTCTTAGAGGCAAGTGTATAAATAAACGTATGTTTAAATATCTACATGTATATGTTGTCCGGCAATATCTGGACTCCAAAGTAATACCTTCATACATATATTGACTCAGGTACGTTAGTTTGTACATATTCCTCATTCATTGATAAATAAATATATACGTATTCCTGGACATCTAACACTACGCCATCTAGTTCCAAACTAAGCAAAGCTTGTACTATGGAGGCTAGATAATTGATAGACTTAAACATACTGTTTTGTAAATACATACATATTATAGATAAATTAACACCCAGAAGAAAATTACAATGTTCATCACATAATAATTTTCTACACGTACGAATTCACCCCACAACCTCCGGCGTATTAGACCATTGCTGTATTCACTGCGCCATTCACCAGTCACCTAAAAATTTATAAAGACTGATTTTAAATTAGTAATTTACTTCTGCATGAATATCTCACTCTTAAATCTTAATATATTAATCCTACACAATTTAAAATTAATAATTACTTAGTTATAACGTTTGAGGCAGGCTGACTTTCTTCCTACAAGGTCTACTCACTAGAAGAAGAGTATTTAAACCTCTGCAATATTTATAATAGGTAAAAATAAATCGATTGTTGGTATTTGATTCTGGAATTTCTTTAGAGGCGATACGATAAGCAAGTTCGAAGAGCCATTACATATTCGAATAGCCGACTGTAATCTATACTATTATTATAAAGAGGAAACATTTGTATTTTTGTATGTTTGTATTGAATGGGCTCAAAAACTACTGGACCGATTTCAAAATTTCTTTTTGAAATCGGTCCAGTAGTTTTTTCCAGTAGTATTGTTTTTTACTTAAAGGGATTTTTCCGAATCCGTATAGGCTATATTTTATAGTACACAAATGAGGGACTACAAGCTAGCAATCTAAGATAAAAATATTTTTGCGAAAAAGCTCGCCTTACAAACTCGCAGATAAAACTATTGTTTCACAATTCTCGTCAAATGCTATCGAATTTCTATAGTTCTCAGTGTTCTATTAGCCTTATTCTAGGTTTCGCAAACTTCTGTACCCCGTATTTCTAATATTTTTAGGGTTCCATTCACTAAGAACAGATAAAACTTTTTGGCAAAAAATAAAACTGACTTCCTCACACTAAAAAGCAGAAAATTACTTTTATTTTATTACTGTTGAAATATATAAAAATTCGGTGCAGAATTTTGCTAAATTGGAAATAGGTAAACGCTTAATAAATAGGTAAAGGTTTTCCAGATCGGTCCATAAATGACGGAGATATGCAGTAGCATACATAAAAAATAGATACGTATTGAGAACCTCCTTTTTTATAAGGTCGGTTAAAATTACTATACATTAGTTTTAAATTTCGAGTATTTAAATTTTCTTAAAGCATTCATGTTAGGAAGAGAAATTGGCTGGAAGAGATTGTTTTTTAGCAATAAGTCCGTCCTTTTGCATTAAAGTATATTACATAATATGTCCTATTTAAGATTTACTTGTTTTGCTTTATCTTCTATAAAGTGTTGTATATCTTTTTAAAGAATTATATATAAAATAAATAATAGTGTATACACGACATAACAATGAACATAACGGTTCGGTAAAGTTATACCGAATAGTATTCGGTAAAACCGATATCCGGCGCATCACTACTAAAAACCAAACAATACACAGAACGGTACTCGTATACGTAACACGCTTGTCTAGTTTTATAGGCAAACTTCACATCGGCTCCCGACTTCGCCCTCCGAATGTCCCAGTTCTTTACGATACCATGGTTTTATTAACACAATCGGCCTGAACGATCCCTTTTAGTTTCGGATACGATGTATTGAAACAAATTTACGGTACTGTTATACTGATATTGTAGAAATTGCCAGAATTCTACGACCGATTAGCGCTGTGGATACATCAATGGTCTATTGCGCCGGAGGATGTGGGTTCGATTCCCACAGTAGAAAATTATGATGTCTGTCTACTGTCTGGTTGTTAATTTATCTATAGTATGTATGTAAAAAAAGTATGTCTATCAGTCATCTAGTTTTGAAGTACAAGCTTTGCTTAGTTTGGGACTAGATGGCGTTGTGTTAAATGTCCAGGAATATTAATTATTATCTTTTACGATACCATGGTTTTATTAACACAATTGGGCCTAAACGAGCTCTTTTAGTTTCGGATACGTTGTATTGAAACAAATTGGAACTGTTTTACTAATATTGTAGAAATTGCCGAATTTTGTGGGTTTCATCACGAATCTTTACTAATATTATAAATGCGAAAGGAACCCTGTGTGTCCGTCTCTTCTTCACTCCTAAATGTCCTTCCTTCAGCAAAAAAGTAGTGGTAGTCGGGAATCAGGATTGGGCCAAGCATGCGCCGGTGTAATTACCACCGTGCAGTGGAAGATCTGCGTGAAGCAGTATTAAACTGTGTTTCGTACGGTGAGCGGAGAGCCTGGGCCCTGCATACGCATCCCATTCCTCTCCCATCCAGTTTAACAATCCCAATTCCCCATCCCATATAATCCAGTGATCCTTTCCTAATCCCCTCAACTTCCTTCAAGCTGTCAAAGCATATGCGACACTCTGATGTTGCAGATGTTCATGGGCTGCCGTCCGTCACTTAATATCAGCTGAATCATAACATAACGTAAAAAATAGCATTTAAAAATTACATAACGAGAGGAACTATCACTGTTATCATCTCTTTCTAACTCGTGCATTAGAACGTACTCGTTCTGTTTCCCTCGTACCCTCGGCCCGTAGCGGTTAACATGGGATAACATATTAGCTTGTACTTTTTGTGCGGTTTGCTCAGCATTGTTACACATTATCCAGGGCCAGGCTTGTAAGTTAAAAAGCGAGATATCGCTATCGAGACGCGAAAAGTTGAGAGAAGATATAAAAACATTTTTGTTTCTTTATAATAAGAAAAATCACGCCATTTTATTTGTATATAAACTAAAATAAGATAATCAACGATTACAACAACGAGCAGTTATAATCATAATGGGAATTAAGTTTTGGTAGTTACGTTAACGCCACGAATATAGGTAATCTTTAGACTTACGCCTAGTAGGATTTTGTCCGTAACTAAACGACTCGTTTTATTTTTATAACAACTGGGCATTTGATTGCATCAGACTTCATATTATATAATTTTTTTAAATCTCATATATCTGTATCATTTCTATAGAATAAATAGATTAGTACATTAAATAATATTACACGCACGCTGTTACATAAAAACATCGATCTTACAAAATGGTTAGACGAATTTGATAGATATACAGATAGATAAGGAATTTATTTAGCGTAAAGGTACACAAAACACAATACATAAGAGAGACAGACAGAAGTATAAACAGAAAAAAATAGGAAACACAGCATGGGAAGAAAATTGTTTGTTATAGATGGTTAGGTGAGACAGTTGTATGGTGTACTACATCCCTGAAATAGGTCCTGAGTCAGCTGTATACCACAGTCGCGAGAAACTAAGCACCTTGAGTCCTTACTAATGATGATAAAGATATAATAAAATACAATAATAAACTATAATCATTGGTGTATTAATATTGTATTAATTTGGTTGAAGTCCTTTACAAAGACAGTCTCAATCCAGTTTAACTAACATTACACTTTTCATCAATTTTATTCATCTTATTATTAATATTATCAAAATCGCGTCAGAAGTAAGATAATAAATCATATTTAAAATTCCCTTCAAAATGAATCTTATAAAAAGATCGGAAAACGTCTCGATTACTGAACGACTTTAAGAATGGATGGGACACGGGGGCGAAGGGGCGCGAATGGAGTTTAACGAAATCACTATATAAGACTTGATGTTTCTTCTATAATCATTTAAAAACGTTTCCAATGATGTGCATGCCTAATTTTCATTATTCATTGACATGAAGGAGACTGGCGAATTCCCTTAGTACCTTAGGCCCAATGTGACACTGAGGATTTATAGAGGATTATAGAGATAAAACAAACAAATTTTATAAATATAGCAATCAAAGATCTATTCTACGGGATAGCAGAGATATTGTGTGATAAGGGTCTGAAACTGTGCTGGTGGCAATAAATCTTGTTGATACTTTGACTAACTTACCATGGTGGTATTAAGGGCATTATAATATGACAGCAAAAACCAACAGCTCTTCTTCCTACCATACAATTACAATGCTTATTCATTTATTGCTCCCTATATGGGTACTGTCAACCAAAATATAAGTAAAATACTTTTTTGTCATATGCCTCATCTATACATATAATAAAACAGTAACCGAACCATTTCTGTACATTAAATATTTTTCAAAAAGAGTAATTGGTATGCAATATGTATGTTCTATAGATACCAAAACCATGGTTAAAAATTTTTTTTTCTGTTTGTCTGTTTGTCTGTTTGTCTGTTTATCTGTTTGTATGTTCGTCAATCACGCAATAACCACCAGGCAGATTTTGATAAATTTTCACATGTTGATAGATCATGATTAGGTGCAAATTATAGGCTACATTTTATTTGAAAAAAAATATATTTAGGGGTGGCTTCCCATACATGTAAATGGAGGGTAAAGAAATAAATATACGAGTAAATCATTAAATGAGGTATCATTGGATAGGTCTTTAAAAATGAAATAGAGGTTTCTAAATGCGTTTTTTGCTTAAGTAAATATTTTTTGAGATATACGCTCCTAAAGTCATGAAAATGTCATACCACGTGATTGTGAGATTTTGGTTGAGTAGCGGACATGCTTTTTTATACTCTTAACTTATAGATTAAGACGTTAAAACACTCAATGAATCTTCAAAAAATAACTAACTCTCTGCCCGCGGCTTCGCTCGCGTGGACTTTTATTTTCTGTATTTTTGAAGAGGCGCGCGCTCTGTGAGATTTTGGTCAAACCTATTTTCATAGAAAATTATTAAAAAAAACTATAGACACGCGCATATATCACTGGACATGCGATCGTAATTTTTTTAAACTTTTGTTGTGCTCCTCTAAAAATACAGAAATTAGTAGTCCACGCGTGCGAAGCCGCGGGCGGAAAGCTAGTCTATATAATATATCTATAAATATTATTACGTAATAGGATCGGCAAAACATCCCGATTACTGAACGACTTTAAGAATGAATGGGACACGGGGGCAAGGGGACGCGAATGGGGTTTAACGAAATCACTATATAAGACTCTTGATGTTTCTTCTATAATCATTTAAAAACGTTTCCAATGATGTAAATGCCTAATTTTCATTATTCATTGACATGAAGACTGGCGAATTCCCTTAGTACCTTAGGCCCTACACTGACACTGAGGATTTATAGAGGAGTATATATTTAAACAAACAAATTTTATAGATATAGCAATAAAACATCTATTCTACGGGATAACAGAGATCGTGGGGTCATCAAATGGTGGCTTAACGTGCCCGGAGGGGGGCTGACTTCTTGACTTCTTGACTCACTTACTCACGGCTGTTATTGAGATTTTTTATTAGAAAATTTCAATAACTATTTTTTGGCTCCACCCGACATCACAACCACAACCTGGTCTATAATCAAAACCAACAAACCACGAAACAGTTTCATCAACAGATTTATATACATTCAAAATTAATGTCATAAACCTGCGTTCCAAAATTATCTAAATTAAGCCTAAATTGGTTGCATCATTAGTTATTAACTGATGATAGAAAATGAACATTTGTAATTGAATGAACAAGCTGATGCATTTCAGTTCCCAATAGCAGACGATTAATTCCGGCTTGTGATTATTTTGTATTGAATTACAATTCGATTTTCTCTGTAGTATGCCATACTATTGGACAAACAAAGTAATAGATATACGTATATTTCTACGTTTCGAAAAGAGCTTGAGTTTCTCAAATTCAAATTCAAATCATTTATTGTTACTATGTTATAATGTTGCATTCATGCTATACATAATACCCCGTTGGCGATGTGTAACATTAATAACATATACCCTGAAAGGGCGATACAATATTTTGATGAAAATTTATAAAAATGAATGTTTAGTTATACATAAAAAATATATACTGAAGTTCCAGTCATTTAAAATTTACAAAAAAAAAAACATTCTTGCCAGTTCTTCATGCCCAGTTCCTAAATATAAAACGAGTCGTTTTACTTACGGACAGGACATATCTAAAGCGCGTCTATAATAAACGTGGCGTTAACATAACTACCAAAACTTGGTTTCGATTATAAACGCTCGCCAATGAGACTGTCTACCGGTAGTTAATAAAACATATTTATTCTAGTAGTCAGTCACAGAATATAGCATAGAAGGCAAATGGACTGTGCCGAAGACTCAATTGACGCTAACTACTCGTACGTACACATGCATCTGTGTGCATGCAATTTGAAAATTACAAAGCCCGCGTGACTTGTTGTGTCAAACTACACGAACATTTTTGTATTACCTTTTGAAAGTTGTATTTGCTTTTCGGCGTCACTTAAGTCTTCGGCCGCACTCCAGCTGCCTTTTATTCTTTTATTTGGTAGTCAGTATTCAATTTTCTTCTTCAAATTAGATATGCATACGCATATATAAAACGCGTAAATAAAATATATTACAATTTCAGTTCATAATCTCGTAAAGCGTTGTAAATTACGAACCGTGGGCTTCAATATTTCAAGTATTTACAATATGATATTTATAGCAGAGCATGCAATGTCTCCAACGCTAGCAGATTTACGCCTACGCAATTTCAATAATACCATTGTACAGAGATTCTGTTACTATTCCTGTCATTCTCAGTTGAAGCCTGCACCGTGCAAATGACCACAAATATCTGCATTCAACGGTTGAGTCTAAACTTAGAGTCAACATAGGCGTAGAGAGGATATGAAACGTTACGGTATGAAAAACACACAAATGTTTTAACTGATATGTACCTTTCTACGAGCTAGACAGTTTTCTCATATCAAACCAATGTTTGTATGTAGAGCTCGGTGAAATCGGTGGGGCGTTATGAATTATGATGATGGGGGGGTCAAATAGTTGAATGTTTGTCCGAAAATATCTGGAGTATGGTTTCCGATCTTGTTATATGATATTGTCGGAAATATTTTGTGATTTCATGTTTTAACAAGTTCTAAATGTCATCTTTCTATGCAAATGTCACTTGTCAGTGTTAGCTGTCATCGTAGTCCTATAAAAGACTAAGCGCGTTCAGTATCTGGGCGCATTGGTACCGATTGCGCCTGGTGCTCGAACGTCTTATTGACGTCACGACCCAACTACCCTCACTTTGCTGATAGTCTTTATGACTAGCTGTGATTTGTTGTTAACTGACTAGTTCTGTAATTGGCCAGTTGTGTAGAATCACAGTACATTTCTATTACATTAGACATAATTATACAAAGCCCCTCTTTTAGTTTCTTACAATATGATATGAATATAGCCGATTCTGGTATCAAATAAAAAGTCATGATTGCACAACGAGGTGTAGCACGGAGGGGTTGCCTGGTGGAAAATCCTTAAACGGTAAGGCATTGTCGTTAAAATATATCGTGTGCCTAACCTAATCTAAACCTGCCTATCGTTGGTTTAGGTCTCGATCTGTATCAATGAGTCTCGGGTTCGATAACCGGGTGGGGCCAAAGAAAATAGTATTGTAGTTTTTCTCACGATTTCATTAACAGCTCTGAGTCAGGAAGGTGCACCAGCACCCCTCAGGGAGGGCGGTGTATACCAACACACCCGGATCTTGGATATCACGTGTCGCTGTGGCTTCTGCGCCTGATCTTTTTCCGTTGTGTCGGTCTGTCGTCCCATCGGATTATGTGAGTAAAATGAACAGAGGCACATATCTTTGCGCACATACTACAAATATTTCCTGCATATCTAGTTAAGTTTAACTACGGTTAGAGAGACTATAATCCTGTAAGTAAGTGTAATAAAACAATTACTTAACTATGTATCTCGCGTTTTCAATCATTGATTTACCTGAATAATACATCTACGCTATACAAAAGGAATAATACGCTCGCTCTATACCCATTTATATCCAAAGCCATGCTTTTCAGATGTCCTTTGTCCTAGTATTAAACACCTGAAAATAGGGGACCGACGTGACATGGATGAAATGAAGAAAATCAATTTCATTTGGCGGGGCGTGCGTATTATAGTGATTGGCCTTTGACGAGCTCCAGTTTTTGTTTTTACCAGAGACGTAGTCAGAGCTATAATATATCTATGTGATGTTTAATACTGTCTATAATATCGATAATAATATTAATACAGACGAGCAAATTTAATGGCATTTTCAAATATGATATTGAGTAGGATACAACTTAAATTTGGTAATAAGATGATTAATATAGAGTCAGTCAGCAAATAGATAGATCGATGGATGTATACTCTTTTTTACTAGTTTCACATAACAAATCAAAATCAAATATATTGCAAGTAACTTTATCTTTCTTACATCAAATTTTAGAAATTACTATCATTTACAAAATTTATTGTAATTATAAATCAAAGTCTCTAAAAAAATAGAAAAACAGTCTACATGCTTTCTACGACTGTATCTGTCAGATCAACTAGATAATTAAACTTTTTATCGTTTAAGTTTTACTAAAATTCGTTTAACCATTTTTGCGTATATCAATATGAGATAAAAGTTTTTTTTTGTCAGTAAAAAATCTATCTCCCCCCTCTTTTTTACTACTTCCCTGTCACTTATAACAACCAATTGGTTTTTAAGCTTCCTTACCTAACTAGCTCAGAAGTTAGGCAAAAAATTCTGTCTAGATTAGATTCTGATGGATGAAGGTCCATGCGGGGAATTTCCATTTTTTGCGTTTTGTTTAGTTTCGGTGTTCGAATGGGAAAATTATTTCCTCTTGTTTTAACTCATGTTAATTTAATAGTTTGAACTGAGGATCCCAAAAGTTGTAAGATAAATAAGCGGTAAATATATGTTCAGGTTTGGTTAGGTTTGGATATGCATGAAATAGTTGGTCAGATAAACTTGAAAGCAATATTATGCAACCTTTCTACGAACATAGTGACCGGGAGACGAGGGTTGCAACCCGGAGGGTTACAAACTTACTTACTAGACCTGGAGAAACGCAAGCTAATTTCAAGAAAATGTATGGATATGTATAAAATGCAAAAATTAAATAAACATAAAAATATTTGAATTAAATTTGAGGATAGTATAGATAGGTCTTCATAATTAAATGGAGGTTTTTTTTTGCTAAAATAAACATTTTACAAATAAGCCGCATAGTTGCCTATAGATAACTCATTTTTAAAATAAATTATAGGCAACTATGCGGCTGAAACCTCCGAGCGCAACTTGTATGGTATAAGTCTATGGGATATAAATTAATAGCGTGTACGTGTGCCTTTTGTAAGTTCACATCGATGTTAATACCCTCATTATGCCTTTGATAAGCTCTCTAACATCACATATTGATCTTTAGTATTAAAGCAGATGTATATATATTAGTAGTTATACCGCGCTTCACTCCCGTAGCATAATGTTATATAGCCTATGTCAAACAAAATTTGACGACTCGATTGGCACAGTGGATGTGACAATGGTCTATTGCACAGGAGGGTGTGGGTTCGATCCTCACGAGTAGAAAACTATTATGTGATGAACCTTGTAATTTCTGACTATTTATAAAAAAGTGCGTATAAGTATATCAGCTATGTAGTTTAGTACAAGCTTTGCTTAGTTTGGGACTACATGGCGTATATTTAGTTGTCCCTGAATATTTACTTATTTTGAGTATAAGATAAAAAACAACAAATGTTTCCTCTTTGTAATATTAGTATAGAAGTTCATAAAATGAATAAAAAAACCAATTCGAGAACTATAATTCTAAAATAGTAAGTCAACTTTTATACCAGTTTTCACGACGATGTGTTTTCTGTATAAAATTATTATTTAAAGCGTTATTTCATAGTTCACAATGACTACAAAGGACCGCGTTATAATAACTACAAAGAGGAGACATTCTAGGAATTTATAATACCTTCAGTTCATTAGAGAAATCTAGATGCAAAATTCTTGTAATTTGCTATAATTTGCTGTTCTAAATACGGTCTTACATTACGAGCCCATAAGCGAATAACACGTACATAAACATTATTATTTAACAAGATGCGTACGCATATTAAATAGGTACTGGGGCGTTACGATAACGTCACAATTCTTAAATCGCGTTATTGAAATATTTTTTCCACTCGATACAAATAGAAGTTTACAACAACAATCCTTGGGTTCTAGTTCGGACTGGTGGTGAAAATTATCGGTCTGACATGGCAAATAATGTTGACTCATTTGCCACTGCTTTTTAACTTGGTCTAAACCGACAGTTTCGGAGGTCGGACGAAGGTGAGTTTAATCGATATATATATTTGTCTTTGCTCTTTGAATATGTTAGAATATGTTATACATTTACGTAACCAATGTTATTTGACAATATAAAAATAGACAACGTTCAGTTTGAAACAGCACTGAACGCAGAGGTCAACAGAGTTACTATTACATCGATTTTGAACTAAGACGATTAGCCGATTACAACCGCATAAGTTTCTTCCAAGTCTTTGTATTGCTAACCATATAAATATCTGGTTTCGGCGATCAAATTCAAATTCATTTATTTAATAATTCGGGAATATTCAGATGCATAATTTCATTAGGGAGTTTATTTTATAGTGTAATACACATACATATATAATTTTTGTTGTATTTATCCTGGGAGTTTCATTTAAGACGGGTTTATTAGGATTTCTGCGACTGCTGGTTAATCTTTAACGAGCTTTTTTGAATAAGTACATTAAGTTCTTTTGTACAAAAACACCTACTTCCTAAGTATACTATTGACCTGTTTTTGGACATTTGAGGTTTAAAAACACAATGAAATTGTTCATAATTTGGATATATTGATATCCAAATTGACATTGTGAATTCATCTTCTCGGCAGAGATAGCGTTCCAAATCGGAGGTAAATAAAAATATATATGAATTTTGGAAATTTAAATGACGCTTAAAAGCGCTTCGAAGGAGGCCAATTATAAAAATAAAGGTTTTAACTTTGACTTTGAATTTGTGGAAGAAACTTATTTCAATATGTAGAAGTCAGTTCAATATATCTTTTCTTTTAATTTTGATACATAAAATTTATGTAGTTCAATGTCAAATAAATCAGTTCAGCTCATTCACTAATTTCAAAGAATTTTTAAAACTGAAAAAGCCCATTGGTATTCCACAATATACCCTCGCCTCATTTTCGCATTTCGTGAAAACCACGCACGACCTATTATAACTTTTGACACAAATACTGAAAATCCCATTGTTAAGAGCTCTCGCGGATTTTAATTAGCACACTGAACTGCAAGTAGTATGTAATTACCTTGAATATAACGTAAATGCAATCTAAATTTTATTTAGATCGTGGATAGACAAAAGAGGGCTTTTAGTTTATAATGTTGCCAGCTTCGCGAATGTATTAAAATATATGCCCCTGACACTGTTGTTATTTATGAGGTCGTTTTATTACGTTTTTAGTGGAGTTTTAATACTGAATACACTTTTAATATCTTTGGATTGAAAACGCCTCGGCTTATTATGTTTTGACGACATAAAATGAGCGGTAATGATTTTATTATTTAGTTTGGTGAAAAAATGTGCAAACTTTAAATTAATTGACACGATTGGCGTAGTGGATACAGCAATGGTCTATGTCAGTGGGTGTGGGTTCGATCTCCACGAGAAGAAAATTATGATGTGATGAACACTGTAATTTTCTGCTGTCTGGGTGTTATTTTATCTATAGTGTGTATGTATCTACAAAAAAAGTATGTTTAGTACGTCTATCAGTTATCAAGTTTCCATACAAGCTATACTTAGTTTGAGACTATATGGCGTTGTGTTAAATGTCCAGAAATATTTATTTATTTAATTAATGGGCATTCAATTACTGTAACCATTGTAGCATCATGTTATATATCGACGTTTTGGTAAGGGCAGAACATACTTTTTCAGTAAACAATATGCAATTTGGCATACACCTTATTCTGCCATTTATTTACATCTTTTTTCCACGCGAAGCGACCAACGGAATCTAGTATTCATTATGATGTACTCCAAAAGCGGCGAAACTTCAAACAATTCCAGCGCTCCGGCTATATTCCTGGAAGTGCATGAGGTTTTATGATGACGGCGTTAAATTCCACGTCTTTGTGGAATTTATTCGAAACCAGAGATATGCTCTTTGAGACCCTTGTATAATAATCAGTGGAAGCAGAGCGTAGATTGGAATTAAAACAGTTTTAAAACAGACAGTTGACTGACGCTATGATTTTTTGTGCAATATCCTGCTTTAAAACTTGACGTGACTCTCTGGCACGGCAGTTTTAGACATTTTTTTGACAACATCACCGGGTATCTAACTAAGAATCAACACAAAGGTCCTGCCATCATAGCGTTCACCGATAACATAGTTTAGTATCGATTATATTATCAGAGCACACAGCCACCAACTGAGTTAGTATAAAATGAGTGAAAGACAGTCCACGGCTGTCAACGTAAGCAGAGACAAGTGACAAAGGGAGTTAAGTAAAGTAGCAAAACTCCAAGGTAATAACCTTCTCAATACGTTCAAAATGGCACGTCTTTAATTCAAAAACAATTATTAACTAAAACTAAACTGCGGTCAGTCACTTAACACCAGATGAACAACACCATCAAATGTCAGTCACTGTTCATGAGCGGCGGTGATCACTTAGCATCAGGTGTCCCATTGCCATGCTCTACCATAAATAGAAAAATAAAACAACCAGAGAGAGAGAGCAGGTGCAGAACAGTTTTACGTGTTCTCGAAAGCACTTCTTTTGCGGAACATGCGGTTCACTTGATGTCAAGCAAATGAAATGGACGGTGGTGATCCAACATCCTGACTCAGAATGGTTATTAAGACTTGTCAAAAAATCCATTACAGTTTTTATTCAAGCCAAGATTCTTAATGCCTTGATCTGTAAACAAAGATGTGATCACTAAACCAACGAGGCATAGGCTTTTATAAATCATGAACGACGAACTTCAAACAATTTCAAACATTTATGCCGCGCTCCGGACACATTCCTGAAAATGGGTTTGGTTTTTCATTTGACTCCATGGGAAGCATTATTTCGTATTCAGGGATGAGTGACATGTATTTGATATAGTCATCGAAATTGAGTGCCAAAATCAACTTAAATGGTGAATTGTACGCTATTTCGTATGTACCTAGTTTATAACATTTTGATCAAATCCCACGGGAACGGGGAAAACAGATATATGCGGATGAAACCGCGGGGCACAGCTAGTGTATATAAAGTTAAAAATTTTAAAGGTAATAAAAACAAAAATCAGAGCATATAAAAATTAATGTAACTTAAATGTAACCTCTTTTAATCTTTTTAGTCAAAGGTATCAACGTAATATAGTTTTTATGGCAACATTACCAAAAATTACTAGGAAACTGTAAATACTACTGAAATTTTGAATTTTTATGACGAAATTTAAATAGACTAGATTTAAAATATGCACTGTGTATTAAAACTAGTGTTTATTTTTGAAGTATTTACTTTGTATTAAATATTGAAATTTAAGACAGATAGTAAATAAATTAACGAGCTGTAAACTTTTGATTGCTTTTCGAAATTTACTTTAAATGGTTGCGCCATTTTAGAAATGAATACAGCCTAACAATTATAATCTTATCTACTATCTACATCTCAATGTGTATAAAACCTAGGTATGAAAAAGTTGTCTTGTAGTGGCTACTCTCGCGTTTATTTCGTGGTCTATAGAATAATATAATAACTTTTTGCCAAAAACTATTTTCTAAAAATTAAACCTCTATCTCAAAATAAAATATAAATTTACCAAATAAGTATATAAAAATAGTAAAAAATGTTTTTCTAGGCAAAAGACTTTTGTTTTTAAACGTTGAACTACATAAATTTTTAAGTAATTGTTATATATGTGAATTGATTGTGTTTGCAACTTTCATTAACCTTAAATGATAACGTCACTATAAATACATAGTATTATTTTAGTCTTTCATTTTCCATATTTCAATATAAATCAAACGCAAATATTCTGTATAATACTGCACTGTATATAAACAAAGACTTGCATATAGCTTACTGTAATATTCTGAGAGCTAGGACCATTTTTGTGGAGGTGTTTGAGGCAAGCTGAAAACTTGTATGATGCCTCTTCTCCCCGACATGGAACTGCAGACCTGACTCACCAGCCAGTTACTCACCAGTAGCAAGGCTTTTTAGACCCGGCCGGTAGAAAGTCCCACCAAAAACACAGATCTTTTGGCTTGGTCTTTTGGGCTGATTTCAGGCTAAAGACCTGTCTTTTTAGTGGGACATATAGGTCTTAGCCATAAATAATACCCTATTAAAATTATTGCCTGAAATCCACTTTTATATACTTACTTATGTTTATGCAAAATATTAGACGCGCCTGGCTATATTAAAGGCTCGTCTCAATCGTCTAGATTATTTTTTCCATTTTTTTTTAATTTAACTACAGCATTTTAAAAATGACTTGTAACTTCTAACTTATTATTTATATTAAAAAAATATTTTTAAAAAATATCTTCGTAGTTTATTTAGACAAAGCTCCGCTATTCACCAGTCAGGTCTGCAGTTATAATCATATATATTATATCTCCTATTATACCATGTCAGGGTATATAGGAGACACATATCACAAGTTTTCAGGTTGCCTCAAACATCTCCCCAAAAATGGTCTCAGCTCTCAGAACATAAAGATCCTTTATGCTTACCGAGATCCCGCTCTGAATATAAATATGAGCGACTGCAGTTCAAATCTGCCTTTCTATTTATTTTATTGAAGGAATGTATTTGAAACTCGCCTGTAATTTGATTGTATTATTATTATGAAAATTTTCAATGCAAAACTGGAATATGTACTTATGAATTCCACTAACAGTGTGGTTTCAACCGCGCCGTAGAGACTTTCTAAATGACCGATATCCAGACCTATTTTTTATTTATTCGGTAGCCTGAAATCAGCACATTTAAATAAGAAATAAACGTTTCCGCTTTATATTGTAGGGCGGGGTGAGTTTTTAATAGATTTTCGAAAAAAGGACACTCTCAAATAGACGCATATCTTCTCTATTTATGTACCGATTTGAAACTATCTTTTTGCATTCAAAAGTGTAGTGTCTATGTGGTCATAGAAATTAAAGTTAAATTCTCATGGTCCATGCGGAAGATATTCCAGGGAACTCCTCGAAAATCAACAGAATAACCTCTGCGGTTAAGTTTTAATGATGTATATCCCCATTAAAGACTGAATTGTGCATAGCTCTAACGTGAAGGGTTAGGTTAGTTGGGGCAAAATCTTCTTAAATTGAAAATAGACAATACCGACTTTGAATAGATTTAATAAATAAAAAGCTATTTTCTTCTTTTTAGTGTGAGGAAGCCAGTTCAATTGTTTTTATAAGCTAAGTGTCCACAGGATCGAATCTTTTTTTTTTTTTTTTTTTTATACAAGACTGACAGGCATTTGGCCGCGATCATGCCTGATGGTAAGCAGTGATGCGGCCTCTAATGAGCATGCCTGCCGAGGAGGAACCTATTCACTCTGGCCTTAAATAAACCCAAGTCGTATGTCGAAGGAAAGATGGATGCCGGCAGAGAGTTCCACTCCTCCGCAGCGGTTTCGTGCGCAAGGATGGTATATCGACTACGAAGGGGTAGAACCCGTCATTCCGTCTCGAATATCTGTGAAGAAAAGGAGAAGGTGGGATAAGATTGTGAAGTTCCGCTGCACATTCGCCAAAATGTAGGCGATAAAATACCGAAAGGGAGGCAACCCTACGTCTGTGCTCGAGACTATGCAACTTTTATGTATGTATCATACGCATCGATTTCATTATTTGTATAGAAAACGCGATCCGATCGATGTGGATCAGTGATCGCTTAGAACTATGAGAATTATAAAAAATATATAATATGATAGGAGTCTAGACTAGATACTACATATACAATACAGGATCGGAATCGAACGTGTTGATTTCCAAAAAAATAAACGCCTTATTATGACCAAACGCTCTCAATTATAATAATTTTAACGTTGAATTATTATATTGTTGTTGTATTTAAAACAATTTATATTACATTATATGTAAGAAACATAATATATTATGAAGCTAAGTTGTAAACCTGAAATAAATTTTACCACTTAATTGGAAATTTTTTATGTTGTATCACAGATATTATAATACTATGTTGTATTTAGATAATACGAATTGCTAGTTATAATGCTATATGCTTACAAATAAATAAATTATTATGAAAACAGCTGTCACCACCATTGCGGGCAAACAATTAACGCAAATCACTGAACTTTCGTTTTTAATTAGGAGCGACTTTAAAGTCGATTGTGGGACTCATCTTAACAAAAACGGAGACTACCAAACCCCGAATTATTTCTGCTCAATGCTTACAAAACATTCCTAATTGTTTGTTTATGCTTCACAATTACGGTTTAGGAATTGTTTAGTCGCTGTCAAAAGTCATTGACGCTTAGATAACCGCAATAAGTACTAGGGTACATTTATAGGTGTTCAGTATAACTCAACGTCTTCATTAATATTATAAAAAGGAAAATTTTGTCTGTAATGAATAGGCTCAAGAAGTACTGGACCGATGTTCAAAATTCTCTGACCATTCGAAATCCATCTATAAATCCACGAGTAACAGGCTATATATAACATAGACTTTAAATAACATTATGTAAAGTCAATGATATTATATAACTATAGATATGTTACTAGCACTCTAATTTTGAGATTTCAAACGGATACATGTATATGTATTTTTTCTTTCTTTTCTTTCTTTCTTTCTTTCTTTCTATATCCACACTCACTTGGATACGTAACGATTGTTGATAGAACTTTCTATAGCAACGGTGGCTTAGTTACAACTGAAAGCTAAAAAATGCGTTCGTGTGTATTTAGAAAATACACGTAATAAAAATAAAGCATAAAATATATCATATCACAGACATTTTTATATTTTCAAATAAATTTTATATAATTTTAAATGTCATGATTTCAATGTTTGTCAATTATGTAGTGATTGTTAAAATATGACGGGTCGCATTTTTTCACGGTGTTTTGTTAACATATATAACATATCTATACATTCTAATATATCATTGTGTTAAATATATTTTTTTTAATGTATAAAATATATTTATCACATATTTAAGGTTTAAAGATATAATGTACAAAGCCTTTGGCAAAACAATACTCGCTCAAACTAAAATGAAATCCGGAAGACAAGGAATGTACAACAATCATTACGAACTTAGTTCGAGAGTCCTTATAAAAGTTATTTGGGCCTTCCCGAATACTTTAGCTCGGAGCCAAGGAACTATTAAATAAGTCCCCTTCAGTTCACCGAATTTTTAAAAGGAATTTGTGTTGAAATCTTTATTATACTAAAGGAAGATGCTTTTAATTTAGTGATAATATCCGAATAAATAGGAGACATATTATGTTCTTTAACTTTCTTGGGCTTTTATTTTTTGAAAAAACATAAATAAGATAAATTTAATGAGGCATTATTTATAGCTGAACAAAGTATTCTCGAAAATTCAGGTATTTTTGGTACCTTTTACGTACCAAGTCTAGAAAAGCCCAACTACTCACTAGCCTTTACCAATCTGAAATAGTTTGGTATCATCATAAAAAAACCGTATCAGTGAAAAATAGTGCATCTGTGTTTTCTCGATCGTTTTCTTGATCAATTGCCTTTATCAATAAAAATAAAACTGTTTTACAATATTATACATATTTTAGTTTAAAGTACGTTTTGCACAAAGCCTTTGGCAAAGCAATACTCGCTCAAACTAAAATGAAATCCGGAAAGATAAGGAATGTACAACAATCATTACGAACTTAGTTCGAGAGTCCTTATAAAAGTTATTCGGGCCTTCCCGAATACTTTAGCTCGGAGCCAAGGAACTATTAAATAAGTCCCCTTCAGTTCACCGAATTTCAAAAAGGGGTTTTTCTTTTGAATTTAATATAAAATTAAGACAAAACATCTTGTTTTTAATTATTTTAGTTTGTATATATAAAGGTTTTTAAAGCTTATATTATTATACACTTAAATAAATTGTGAAGGAGAAATAATTTTGCAATATTTTTTATTTTTTATTATCGGTGTTAATAATTATGATTAGTAACTAATTAACACGAATGCTTCATAAAGTGACATTTTAAAAGAAATTATTTATATTTTGTGTTTCAAATGAAAACATCTTGAAACACTAATTAGGCAATTACACGAAGACAACCTTTAACACATCTCTATCATCTAAGTCTAATAAGACAAATTTACTACAAATTTTGAATATTCCAAGTTATCTTCAGTAAAGAATTTCTGAAAATTCATAAAATTTTCGAGACTATTTTTGGAGAGAATATTTTTTCAGGGCATTTTCGTTTGCTCCTAGTTCGGTTGTGTTTGACAAACGAAAAATTTGTCGCTGTACGATCGACTAGTACTTTCTAAAGTCAAAGTATACGTCAAATATTTTTTATTTACATACACTTATGTATAACAGTGCTAAACCAATATAGGAGGGAAAAAAACGTTTATATCCATATTTTTTAAAACCACTTATAAAGAAGTTCATCATTAGCACAGGAGAGTTAGCTTTGGTTAGAGGATTTTCAAATATTGTGTATTTGAAAATAACCTTTACTAAATAGGGGAGAGTGGGTAGTAGATAAAGTTAATAAATAATCATTTTTGATTCACGCATTCTTTAAGAGGTTTTAATAATATTAGCGTCTTGAACTTTTGATTTCTTTGTCATAGGCTTTCTTAGTCAATAGCGGAGAATAGGCTAAGTCAAACCGCTTATGAGTTATTTTTTAAGCCACTTATAAAATGTAATAGTTCAGGAGAGATGACCAAGAAAAGAAATATTATAAAAATCCAATACACGTTCGTCTATGGAAATTGTCAGCATAGCACACATGTTTATATAAAACTTGTCGAATCGGAACGGCTATAGAAATGTGATTTTCCACGCGAGTTGCCGCTGCCGTTCTTAGTAATGCGTTGAAATGTAGATCCTTCATCGTTAGTTTACTTGTTGCTTGTTTCTTCACGCGTTTGACGTTGTCTTACATACTTAAGGATGTTTAAAAAAAAATCTTTTATTAAATAAGATACTTTTAAAGGGGATTTTAAACGCGGATCTTATTATAAACCCGAAGTTTCGAACACTTTACAGCGAGCGTGGTTACGGGTGACTGAAATGACAGTTGTCTTCATGAGTGTTTCAAAAACTGTCTACCTCCACTTATTTCCACGAAGATGGTATTTGGAAAATTGGCTTGGATTCTTGCAAAATTGACTTACAGTGGCCACTATTCCTTATTTTAACGTACAATGGTTGCACTTACTTTATTTATTAATTCCTTTTTGTCTGTATTTTTACTGACATATACTTAAAGATACTTATAACTTACCGTTCCTAGCGTGCAGGGGAGACTTCGCGGTCGCATGTTTTTAACAAAACTGTACGTGTTTTACTGTTTTTTTCTTCCTTTCTTTTCCTTCCTTCTGTAATAATATGATAAGATGATGATAATACAATAATATACTATATTCATGCAGCATGCGAATATTTAACCTTAAAATAATATTAAATTGTTAAATGAAATATCTGACGGGCTTGGCTGCTACAAGCGCTACTGGTTTCAAAAATGGGCACTAATAAATGGACGCTAGAAGTAGCTTTCGTAATAAAATAGCCCATTTCCGAAGAAACCTTTTGTTCTAGGCTTTCTAATTTTTATACTTACAAGCTGTTTACAGTGCAATTTTTGATAAGTAAATGAATATTTTTCGTATAAAAAATGGCCTGAAAAAATTATGACGACCCGATTGGAGGCTGTGGGTTTGATCCCCACAAGTGATTATTATGTGATTAACTATAGTATGAATGTATTTACAAAAAAAGTATATTTAAGTATGTCTATCAGTTATTAAGTTTTCATAGTACAAGCTTTGCTTAGTTTGAGACTAGATGGCATTCTGTTAAATCTCCAGGAATATTTATTTAACTTTGCACGAACATACATAAAAACAAAAAGTCCGTCGAATTGAGAACCTTCGTCCTTTTGAAGCCGGTTTGAAAAAGATTTCTCCGTAGCAATAGCTATAAATTTACTGCTCCGTTAGTTTGTTTGAAGATAGTGAGGTTGAAAGCTTAATCTTTGGCCAAAAGGCTAATTAAGACTTCTCAGGAGTTTTCGCAGTGAGGAAGTTAGTACAGGAAGTTAGCTATGTTTCTGCAATTGAAGTGTTTCTCTCGTTTCTTATATATTAAACATAATACAAGGGTACGATAATATTTACCACTAGCTTTAGATCGCAGCTTCGATTCTATTAAATTTAGAGTTTATTTTATTGACTTTTTTATGGATCAATAAAAAGTTCAGCTAAAAAACTTTTTGTGTACTAATTTCTATCAAAATCATTTCCGTCCATAAAAACACCAAAAACCCAAAATTTCATATTAATGATATTGGTAGGAAATCAGGTATTAGCCCTGAATAATATTATTCATACTAATATTACGAATCGATCTTGGTAACTCAAAGTTTATATGACCACAACGCTGCGTAGTAATAAAATTTATAATAAAGTATGAAAGCACTTCGCTAAGGTTATAATTTCAACAAATTGCGGAAGACACGCGTCCGTAAATTAGCCATTCATACAAGCGAATGCAAAGTAATAGGAAGTCGGCAAGTTTATTCGCTCGTTGAGTTTGTGACTGTTTCCAAAGAGGAACTAACGGAGGCCCGGGGACTTCATTACGGAGCGCGGTGAGACCGAGACCTAAAGCGACACACTGATAGTGTAGCAAATATTGTAGAAACTTGAGTTAAATACTTAGAAGATACGAATAAAGCAAAGTGTGAAAGAAAAGAGGTTTTGCTTTTTTATAATTTAATTTTACAAGTAATTAAGAGATAATTGTATATGAAATCAGATGGTTATGCCGTAGATGAACTAGCAGGCATAGGCATAGGTAATAAGTCAGTTTATACGCTCGTTGAGTTTGTGACTGTTTCCAAAGAGGAACTAACGGAGGCCCGAGGACTTCATTACGGAGCGCGGTGAGATCGAGACCTAGAGCGACACACTGATAGTGTAGTAAATATTGTAGAAACTTGATTTAAATACTTAGAAGATACGAGGAACAGATGGCGTAGTAAATACTATTGTAAACACTTGATATAAATACTTAGAAGAAGATATTAATGACAATATTAAAGTAGGTAGAATATGTGATAAGGAAAGTGTGAAAAAAATAGCTTTGTTTTTTAAATAAAGATTCAATAAGTTTAGCATTAATTCCTGTAATTGCACTGCACTAAATTTGTTTCAGGCACAGAACTGATCTGGTTATGAATTCAAAAATAAAGGTGTCATCATTCTCAGTAGCATAATATATACGTAAATGCAGTATGTAAGTTCCATTTTATGTCGAAACAATTGAACTGATTTTGATTTATTTGAGTATACAAATAAATAAGACTTTGAAGACGCTCGTTAAGTTTGTGACCCAAAGAGCTTAATCTAACGAAGGCTTAAGGACTTCATTACAGGAGGCGGGGTGTGACAAGTCCAAATGTGAAACTGGAGAGAACCACACGTTTGTCCTTCGAAGTTTCGAGTAAAAGTATTTGTAATTGAAGTATTGTATACGGATATCATTAACGAACAAGGAATTTTATTTTATTTTCTTCCCTTATGGATTTGCAGTAGTACAATTTAAATAATAACTTTTTGCCAAAAATAGAACCGACTTCCTAAAACTAAAAAAATAATTAAAAATAACTTTTATTTTATTTTTGAAATCTATTTAAAATCAGTGTCTTTACCTATTTTCAATTTAACAAGATTTGATGGATTAAAAAAACAATTAAAAATTGTTTTCTAATTACTTTTTAGTGGGAGGAAGTCAGATAAAAATTACTTGAAACTTTATTTCACTGTATTACTACTAATATTTAAGAACGAATTAATTTTGAACACTCGACTCATTCTATAAACAATATATACCCAATCAGATTAATAAGGTATACTGTTCCCTTATGTTAGTGGTTGGATTTTGGTTGAGAACCATATAAGGTTGTTAGCTAATCCCTTCGCAGACTACGGACTTAATTATTATTGGCTGATAGTTAGGTCGGGTTGCCAAACGTATGGATGCTCCAAACTCAATTATTGTGGTCTGCAAGGATCTGATTAATTTACAGTTTCTTGCTAAATCGAACGTTTATTTTGTCTCCTATACATAGTTGGTTTACTTAGTTGAATAATTCTATTAATTGAAGGTTACGTTTGTCCTAAAATGAACTGCGACGAAATGGAAACAAATTTCAAGAATTGTTAATCTTTGCTATCCTCTTAATTCACTCTATTTTTACTAAAGATAACAAAGTGGTTGCTATAAAATTTAGTCGAATTAAAAAAATGTACTCCAATCTACTAAAATTCAGGCGTATTAAAGAAAATCTTCTAAAATCTTTGTCAACAAAGTTTTGTTCGCTATCAAATTTAGGCGTTTTAAAAAAATCTGGGTACAGCATAGTCCAATTATCAAATCACCACCAAAAATACTTAGAATTTTGATCCAAGTGACAGAATCAGCGAAAAACATTTTATTAAAATTAAATTAGCCCAGTATAATCGTGATAAGCCAAGCAAAGATTGTGTTTACCCCAAGCCAAACTGGGGCGAGCAGGAAACGCCACGTGACACGGCAACTTGTCTGGACACGTATGCAACAGTGTTGTTGTTTGCCAACTTTTGCTCTGACCAGGATTTTGCAAGGTTGAACGATACTGGTGGGTAAAGAAATTGCTAGAAGAGTATACCTACTCTTAAAAAGAAATAAGAATACATAAAAAAAACTAATTACCGAATTCTTTGTTAGATAAAGATATATCTACCATTTGAGATTTAAGATTTGAATATTACAAAAATAAAGAAATTATTGATTACGGAAAAGATAAAGAGAATATTCAATTATGCCTGTCATCAAAGTAAACACCTTTAAGCTATTACAGTTCCACACCAATCTTCTGAGAGGTGACAATTTCTCTGATGTGAGCTTGGCCTCATTCGTGGCAGAATGCTCCATTCATAATAGATACAAATAGATTCCAAGACGACCTACAATTGAAGCGGTTTATGGAACTATAACGCGCTAAGTGCGCCAGTTAGCACACATAAATGTGTGTGAATTAAACTTGTCCCTCTTAATTGAACGTTAGCATTTAAATGAACACCTCAAAGCTATTGCTATGTTCTAATTGATGCCTAATTAGTGTAGAATTGGATGATTGCCAAGCACTTGTAGTTGGCGTGGGATCTTGAGAAATTTTGCGACTACTTTTGCCATGGTTGCTCTTTATAAATATAGATGGGCTCGTGTTTATTGCGGAATCACAGAAGTTTGGCTATTACGAGGTTTGCTATCTTTGAATTGTTGTATTTTATTCGAAAAGTAAACTGGTCTTGTTTTGGCTGCAGTATTGTGTCTTCAGTGAACTCTAGCGGGGAAGTGGGTCAATTTTCGGCGAATATTACGCGGAAATAGTTTGTAAGCAAAAGTAGCTAATTTATGAATACATCTGTGTACAATCTCCCCTTGTTTTTTCCGTCCAATTAATAAATTATACCGTCACCGTCTAAAAAGTTTCACTTCAAAAAATGATGCGCCATGTTAAATCTGTTATATTCTAAAAGATGACAAAGCGATCGTTAAAAATTTAGTCCCATTGAAATAAATTTAAATCAAACAGATTTCTCGTTAACCTCTATATAAAGCCTCGTCCCAAGACACGGGTTTGGAGGAAGGACATATTGACACATTATATTGAAACAGAGTAATCCAAGTATTTCATTATATCAAAACCTTGGGGCATTGTTACCAACGTTCATAGCGATAATATTCTTAGGAACTTATTTCCCATGAGAGTAGAATTGAAAACAACTTGTTCAAGCAACGTGTGCGGCATATTTTCGTCTTTAAGAATCAATCCTTGAGATTTCGTTATACGATACTTCTCCTTTGGGAAAGTTTTCATATCGGAGCGGAAACGCTAAATTGTGTTGGGGCAAATGCTGAACTAAAAACTGAATATTGAGGAAAAATAATAGATCATTCGGTATGAAATTAATGTTCATGATAAGTTGCTTTGGCGCGAATTGGCATTCACTGGGGTAGTATTTTAGATGATACTATATTTTATTCGATAATGAGATTATTTTCCTTCTTTATTGTGATCATTTCCTATGTCTTCACTTGGGGCTGGCATAATGTTTAATGACTTCTGGCATTAGAAATAAAAAAAAGTTTTTTCCATACACATGTACACAAAGTTAACACACACCATGAAAATAAGAAGAAAGTAAAATAACAATTGAAAATAATGGCATTTCTAAGAATACAAAAGAAACCTTTAACTACGCTCTATTGATTCAATCAGTGTATGGGGTAGGTTGGCCACTCGGCATTTTCTACACCGACGTAAGGTAGATGCAGCACCAGTCTATTATTTTTGTTAATTAGAGGTGTATACGCGCGGTGGAAATCAGATTCCAACAGACAGCTTGTATGCTCATTTGGTCTGACTTATTAAAGCTAATATCCATGTTGTGGACAAAGTAACATTAAGTAATTAGCAAACCACATTTCTAATACAATGCTGCACACATACGTATTATCTACACTAATAGTATGAAGAGGAGAGGACAACTTTGATTGTTTGTTCGATGGTTGTAATGAATAGGCTCAAGAAACTGTTGAACCGATTTTAAAAATTCTTTTACCACTCGAAAGCTTCATTATCCACGAGTAACATAGGCTATATTTTATAGGTTATGTATATAATATTATGCTACGGGAGCGAAGCCGCACGGATTAACTAGTGTATCATATAGTTGGACTTCCTTCATTTGCCTTTCCTATCTATTGCAAGCCGAACGATGATGTACTGACGTACAGTAAAGTCTCCAATATACGTATATGAAGTTACTATCCCAAATATTTGGTATGACAACCACTCGTAGATCCGTACCCAAATGATAGCCGAGCCAGCCCAGTGACCGCAATTCTTTATGATTGCGTCTCAGACAGATGTTCGCAACTCGCTTAGATTCAAACTGAGAGAAATATAGATTCGCTTTACGTGCCCGGAGTGCAGAAACGGTGGGTAGTGTAAGAGATGTGGTAATGCAGGGTAGGGAAATATTTTGCAAAATGTTAGCCTTGATTGTTGGCAGACGGTTAAACAAATGATCGATGCGTTGGAAATTCAGGTGTCCTCGTAATAAGACTTAAACTTGTCTTATTATAATAATTGCCGACAAAAAATCGATAGGTCCCTTCTTTTTTTGATTTGTAAAAGTGAAATTTATAAAGCCTAAAGAAATTAACACATACATACATACATACTCTCAAAAACATTACCCTCCTTCTTTCAAAGTCGTTAAAAATCCACCCTCCCTCGTACCTGCGCTACCCCTTACATCAGATATCTATGACATAAAGTGTTTGTAAACGTGTGTCATCAACGTTATCCAGTTCTGCCTTCTGACTTGAAGACGTTTGTCATCCGATTGAAATTTGATTTGCACCTACGAATAGCAGAGTTCAGCTGAAATGTATATAACTGTGCAATTTGCTGTTAATTAATTATCACAGTGTTTCACTCTATGATATTAGTTCTTGTATGTCCTTTGTAAGCAAATATGCCTTAGCCTGGAAATATTATACAGGGTGTGGCGTAAAGAGTGGATAATATAGCACCTGCAGAAAGATGACGTTGTTACGATTCAGAAAAATAAATTTTTTTCGAGGAACTTTCGGAGTTTCAATGAAGCAGAGAGGTTTTTCTTAGTTTGGCACTCGGGTGAGCATACTCTTATTTACGTTAAACATTAAATTTGAGTTAGATTTCTGTTTAAAAAAATATGCATACGTTCCTTGAAATCATAGGCCAAAAACAGATTGAAAAATTTCATCTTTCGGTCTTGCCACAATAAAGTGCAACGAAAATAAAAAAAATACACCCTGTATTTTTTTAATTTTCGAAAATATTGAATATCTCCGACACCGAAGGACTTTTACTGAACACGAAAATATATATTTCTTAACCGTCAAAATTCCTCTATCTGTAGGTACCATAATGTGATCAAAGTCAAAGTCAAAGTCAAAATGTTTATTTTCCAAATTGGCCTCTGATGAGGCGCTTTTAGAACGTCATTTACATTTGTATTATAATTGAAAAATCTATGAAATACGACTAACAAAGAGCAGTGTAGAAATACTCAAACTAAAGAATAATTAATTATTTGTGGGATGTTTGTCTTTCACATTAACTTATAATTTGTCTGGTATAAATTTTATTGAAACTTATTGAAAAAATGTAAAATGTTAAAAAATATTAAATGTAAAGTAACTCTTCACTAGCTCTTACACTACAAGTGATTGTGTTGATTCGACTCATGAAAACTTTGAACCGGGCTTGACGGAATTACGTGGCGGTAAAACATTTCATGCGTACTTTTAACATAAACATTTTTATTAAACGACTTATGCTTTACGTCTAGAGAGAGAACTTAGAACAAGGAGAGAATAGGAGCCCTTACTTGTCATAGATTTTAATTATTAGTAACAATTTAAAATGATACTTTTTTCGAACTACATGCAGGAGAAATCGTTCGTTTCTCTGTTTTGGTTGTTGTTCAATCCTATCTTAGGTACTTTTCAAAGGCAGAAAAAAAACTAAAAATGACCGTAGTTACAGATGTGACTCTTCACCATCTCTCACAATGTAAGTCATAGTGTTGATTATTTGAAAAAAAACAATTAATTATTATAAAACGTTGAGCCCAAATTTATGGAATTAAAAAAAAACTATTTTATTT
>LQNK01000026.1:282904-293436 GCA_001586405.1 Phoebis sennae
AAAGGACTTATGCTTTACGTTTAGAGAGAGAACTTAGAACAAGGAGAGGATAGGAGCCCTTACTTGTCATAGATTTTAATTATTAGTAACATTTTAAAATGATACTTTTTTGGAACTACATGCAGGAGCTCGTCGAAATCGTTCGTTTCTCTGTTTTGGTTGTTGTTCAATCCTTTCTTAGGTACTTTTCAAAGGCAGAAAAAAAACTAAAAATGACCGTAGTTACAGATGTGACTCTTCACCATCTCTCACAATGTAAGTCATAGTGTTGATTATTTGAAAAAAAAACAATTAATTGTTATAAAAAGTTGAGCCCAAATTTATGGAATTAAAAAAAACTATTTTATTTTTAAAATCTATTCTAAGTGCCAATATATTTTGCATCGAATTTGAATACATTTCAAAAGTAAAATAAAAGTTATTTTGTGCTTTTTCGTGTGATGAAGTCAGTTCTATTTTTTGGCAAACAGTTATTATTTTTCCATATTTACTGACGAATTAACCCTCCACATTAGAACTAGTCCCAAATCAGTCTAGGTCTGATTATTTAATGGATATAAACATAATTCAAACTTAACCGCAGAGCTAATTCTGTTGGGGAGTTTCCAATAATATCTTCCACATGAATGATGAGAGTTCAACCAAATTTATGAGACCACACTGACACTCTACTCTATCGAATAAAAAAATCGAATCAGTCCTTAAATGCCGGAGATATTACATATATTAAAAATACGATAAAAAACACGGTCGAGTTGTTCTCAACTCGACCGTGTTTTTTACCTCGTCCTTTTTTAAGTCGGTTTAAAATAGAGGAATTACACAGGCCTCTAACAGCCCCACTCAGCATACGATACACAGAAGAACTCCTTTTACGTAGATCTACTGTGAACTTCACACAATTCAAGCAAACGCAATATTCAGCTCCTCTCTTATAGCCTGTTTAATACGAGGATTTTTAATAAGCGCCTTACGTCAATGCTCTTTGTGAATACGATCCATAAATGTTCTTATTTAAAGCCTTTTGTCTTTGGTATGCTTGTAACCAATTCGTATATTGATTAGATTTGAAAGGCGTATTGTTTTGTCGCAAAATGGGTCAAGCTTATATGTTATATTTCATGAGGCGGTGGTAATGTTAGAGTTTTATTTATTATTTATTTAACACTTTTTTATACACACCACAACAAGAAATATATAAAATACAGTAAAACAAAACGGTATAAAAGGGTGGCCTTATCGCTAAATAGCGATTTCTTCCAGGTGACCCCTTAAGCAAAGGATAGATTCAACAAAATGGTTTGAGGCAGGTGGCAATGATATTAAAATAAAGCATTAAAAAAAGAAAAAAATGTATATATAAATATACACATACATAGACAAATATTATGTTGTACATATTAAATAGTAATAGAATTCTGAGCGTTTAATTCTGTAGTCCATATTCAAACTTAATTGTGTTTTTCTTTCCATGCCAGTGAACGAAAAAAAGTTTCCTCCTGACCGAATTTCTACAACAATGACTAATCTCAAGAGAGACTAGCCAACTGCTATTCTACGACTGCTACTTTACAATTGTGTGGACAAACATAGATGCCATTGCTTTCATAATGCTGTGGAATGAGGATCAAGGAAAAATCAGGCATAATATGACCGACATCTAAACATGCTTAGCCACGCGGTGTACCAATACGGGGTGTACCAACACCACCAACAATCAGGATTGAAAGCGAGATTTTAGAATTATTCTAAAACACATTTCTCATTTTCCATATAAAAGCATTTTTTTTTCTTTCTGGACGAGCGCCTTTAAACCGTAGTCAAATATATAAGCTAATAATTTAATAGATCTGAATTTTTGATCGATCACCAAAAAAAAGAATTGGTAAATGAATAAAATTCCAGTTTGTTTTGAATACGAAATTAGGGTCTACAAAATATCGCCATTCGCATGCTAGATTACATTGCCCTATGAAAGTTGAATTTCCTCGTAATACGAGTTTAGCGTCTCAAGAAAACTAAATAAAAATACCTCCTTAATCCTTATATAGTATAAATGAATATAAGCTGCACATATATTATTTTGTATTAGTTATATTTTTATCATTCGAATATCATTACAGAAGGTGCCAGGTTCTTATCTTTACTAGGTTCTTGCCTTGCCGTGCCTTTAAAAAATCTCTTAAATTTTGGTTCGACCGAGTTATCGACCGACTAGTTTCATTGGTCGTTAGCCCGCATACGACGTGCCCACACATTATCCGACCTTCTTATCGACCAGTGTAAACAAGCCGTTAGCAACACAGCATCCTGAATAAATAATAAAACGGAGTATGGAAACTTAATCTATGAACTAGAAAGTAGTTTTCACAAGCTTTTATCTTAACTCTTTAAGCCTAATTTTGTGAGATGAATATTTAATGGTAAATTTTCTCGACTTTACAATATTCAATTTGGGTAATTTTCTTTGCTTTCACAATCATTTTTAAAAGGTTGGTCTTACAATTTTAAAGCAAATTCAATAATGATTTAAAAATTTTATCATGTCGTTGTACTTTGTATAAATTTCTTCTTCTTTATAATGTATGGCATCCATGTCCAGGACTGATTTTATTTTATTTTTTCTAAAAAAAATTAGCGCGTTCAAACAAACAAATAAACAAACAAACAAAGAAACAAACTCTTCAGCTTTATAATATTGGTATAGATATGTTACGTTACAACTTACAGTATGCGTATTATCGATACTAGTTCGTGCCGGCGGGTGTGGGTTCGATCCCCACCAGTAGAAATAATTATGCTGTGATTTTTATGATTTTTATACATAATATAGTAATACTATAAAGATAAAGATTTGTTTGTTTGTTTGTTTGGATCGATTTAGATGAAATTTTGTACATAGATTCTTTGAAACCTCAGAATTGACATAGGATAGTTTTTATCCCCAAAAACCCTACGGAATATATACACGAATGAAACAGCGGAGCTCAGCCAGTATTTAATATTTATTATAATAAGTAATTGCCATGCAATGTGGCTCTAATAATCTGAACAATAATTGACCGAATTCAGCTAGTTCATTAATAGTTTCGTAGCAAGATAGTATTGTATGTGAAAAATATTTACGGGGAAGAGTATCATATGTCATAGTCCAACTTTCCAAATAGCCTCAGGCTAAAAATAACACGAGATATTGGCGTGAAAGAAAGACAAACATACGAACTTACGATCAAATTTCCACCGCTAGTTGGTGTTAAAGCGACGCTCCCAAATTTGTTGTAATACATTTTTGTTATTGTTTAATTTGATTTCTTTGTTTACATAGGACTGATTGTGATATCATTCCGTTTGAAATCTGTATAGCACGGTAATTTAAAATGAGAAATTGGACATTTTTGCGGTGAAAATTGACCTTTGTTATTCTCTTGCATAAAAATATATATGGATAAGAAATTTATTCAGAATAAGGTTGTGTACCTTATTCTACACACAATTTATTAGAGATACAGATAGAAGTAGAAACAGAAAAAAATAGGAAATACAGCATGGAAAGAAATTGCCTGTTACAGAAGGTTAGAAATTTCTGAAATAAGTCGTGACTCAGCAGTATAGCACAGTCAGGAGAAGGTAGCACTGATCTTCCGTCAGAACCCAGAGGATAACAAACTTAGGACCTTGAATATGGTGATAATAACATATTATTTTATTTTATATGCTATATTAATCGGTGTATATATTAATATAAAAAGATTAAATACAAAATTGATGATAGCGACGAAAATGACAATTAAGACATTTTATTGCGACTTGAAACAAACCCGAAAAAAATTTTTACCGCAAAAAACATGCCAAATAAAAGAGATAATTCAAATGAGTCGTGTAATAATTATTTACCACATTAATCAATTACTGTGTCTTGATTTAAATTCTACCCTTAGGGTTTCCTAGTAAGAATTTAACGCTCAAACATTGGGCAAAGTCGTTGTAATACAATTACATTGGCTTTAATTGAGAGGTCTAACCCTAGATGATATACAAGGGTAAGCTTTTACGGGCAGGCTTGAGATTTTGTTCTAAGTCGGATTTATTTGGTTAAATAGGACTGATATAATGAAATCCTTCATCAGGGTATCCTAGTGTTACGTGGAAGTTGGTATATTTACATTCGTTATTCATCACGCTAAATATTCAAGAAGACTGTGAATACATCTATATTAATATTATAAAGAGGAAGGATTTGTTTGTTTCATTGTTTGTTTATTTGTCTCTTTGTTTGTATTATAGGATCCGAAACTACAGGACCGATTTGGATGAAAATGTGTACAGAGATTCTTTGAAACCCCAGGAATGATATAGCATAGTTTTTATCCCGAAAATCCTATGGGAAGGGTGGATCTCGGCTAGTGTGGCATTTTCTCAAAATAATGAATTAACAAATGTGACACTTTTTTAATTGACGAAGTTGTTTTCTAATTTGACCATTAAGTAATTGTGTATGTACTATAGTATAAAATGTATGTTTGTATATTCAAACCATTTAAACTATTACTGCTCTTAGGTTTAGACCGAAGAGTAGTAATAGTTTAAATGGTTTGAAGTTATTTAGATAACTCCTAAAGATCATCATCAATATCGTAAACTACACTAGCATAAACACATTAGTCTTATCTAATTACACTAACCTATCAAAAGTTTCAGCGTACAAATATCATTCGTCTCCATTCAGTGCAGCCAATATTCACCCATTCTCGGAGAACGGGCTAAACCAAACATAGATTTTTAAACGTCCCCAAACTGAATCACAAGTTAATTCATTCACATACACGGACGAAAAACAAAAACCTGAGCGAAATAAAAATTGCATTGCAGCACTGCGTGTGTGCATTGGAAATGGCTAGCTGTGTGGAATTGGTTTGGTACTTGACACGTTTGGTAAATAAAATGTTGACTAACAGCTAGCCCGCAAAAATATACAAATGTAAACAGTCGAAAATATCTAAAAAATTGTTACGTAAAATAACCATTAGAAAGGTTAAATTAATGTGATGGATATAATATTATGAAGGTAAAACACCAACTTTAGACTGGTATATCTAGGGCTATAACCAGCCAAATCAAAACAAACCAATATCTCAAAATATAGAGGTAGAATAAACACGTATTTATGTTGAAGCAGGCAAGCCGAGCATGCGGTTCATCTGATGTTAAGTGACTGACCGCAGCCCATGGACATCTACAATATCAATGTGTCGCTATTTACTTGCCAGCTTGAATGGTGGGGCAATAAGGGGAGGAATAGTAATAGGATATTGGAGAGAAGTAAAGCAGAATGAGAAAGGAATGGAATGGGAATATAGGCCTATGGGCGCCCACCGTATGAAACACAGTGCAACACTGCTTTGCGCCGAACTTCTGCTAGCGAGCGAGCTTGGCCCAATCGTTGTGTGCTGGGCTACCAGATTCACCCCCCGTCGCCTCTTACGACACCTACGTGTAATAGTATTTATTTTCTTTCATCGCTACGCGGTTTATGAGTACTGCCCGTTTTATTTCTACACACATGCTATGCACACATGCATAGGTGTGTCATACATACATCCTTGATACGTACATACATGGATGTAGCTCGAGAGCGCTTTGTATGGAGTTCGACTTTACGTATCAGTTTATTTATTTTAATTGAGATTTTGCTACTTATCAGATTTTTTAACGTTTCCAAACTGAATCACGATTAAATTATTTACATACACAAAGGAAAAACAAAAAACTGAGCGAAATAAGGTACATGCATTGAGAATGGCTATAGCTTTATGTTGCGTTGGCTTGGTACTTGACACGTTTGGTAAACCTAAACATACTTTTTTGTATATACATACATGCTATAGATAGATAAACACCTAAATAAACATTTCTTTCTCTCTTCTTTCAAACAGCGAAAAAATACAGTGTTCATCTCATCATAATATTCTACTCGTGGGGATCGAAACCAACACCTCTCGGCGCAAAATCGAATGGACACGTATCATCTTTCAATATGTAAGAATTATTTTATTTTAAATTTAGAATCGTTGAAACTATTATGGGACATCGAAGACGTATACTCTATGATTCGATTTTTAAACACCGACCATGGATACAAAACCAGCCAGAACGAAAAGTCAAGTCACACATGAACTTAATTATATCAAATATGTTTAGAATGATTTAATCGAATTTCATTAGCGCACGTCACGGGCTATGGATTGACGTGTTTAACTAAATCGCGCTATGATTGCACCAGATTTGTGGCTGCGGCCGTGTTGCGGCGTGCTATGCTCCGGTGACGGTGGTTTGCGTAATTTGGTGTTGCACTGAATTGAGGACTAATTACGTCTTATTGCGTGGTTAGTTGAATTATAGGAAACCTTCAGCTTAGCATTTAGTACGTTCTTGAATAAATAATATTTTGGGACATTTAACACAACGCCATGCAGTCCCAAGCTAAGCAAAGCTTGTACTATGCAAACTAGATAATGATAAATATACTTAAACATTCTTCTTTTTTTGCAAAAACATAAATGTTCCTGAACGTTTAACACAACCCCATCTAGTCCCAAACTAAGCAAAACTTGTACTGTGGAAACTAGATAACTGATAGACATACTTAAATACTTTTTTTTGTAAATACATACTAAAATATAGATAAATTAACATCCAGACAGGAAAATTATAATGTTCATCACATAATAATTTTCTACTCCTGGGAATCGAACCCACACCTTTCGGCGCAATAGTGAATAGACCATTGCCATATTCACTGCGTCGAGGCACAAATTTGGTAGGTTTTAAAACTCATACCGCTTCTTCTTCACTTAAATATCATTATTTGTATGCTTATTGTGCCTACCTCAAACATTTTATTGTATGTATGTTCGTATGTAAGTAGATATGAAAAACTTTGTCCGACGTTAATTTGAGTATCGTTAATCCAATCTATGCATTACAAAATGTTTTATAGTACAAACCTCAAGTTATAGTAAAATTGTTCACCATCGAACCTTATAATTATTAATTTAATTACATCACAGTTATTATGAAACAAGCCTAACTTCAGAGTCCATTCGGAGATTAATTCGATTTACGTAGTTTGACATTCTGTCAAATTTAATGACGATGTTTGTAACGGAATTATTTGATGTTAATCTATTATTAACTTGCCCACCAATTTATCGACGTTATTTAAATTATCTACACGATTATTATAAAAAGAAAAACTTAGTTTTTTGTAATGGATAGGCCCAAAACTACTGGACCGATTTTTTAAATTCTTTCACCATTCGAAAGCTACATTATCCACGAGTAACATAGGCTATATTTATAGTCTATATCACAGATTAGATAATAAAAGGCAGATGGAGTGTTCTGAAGACTCGAGTGACGCCAACTACACGTACGTACATGTGCATCTGTGTGATGTGTTGTGTCAAACTAGACGAACATTTTTTTATTTGCTTTTGAAGTTTGTATTTGCTTTTCGGCGTCACTCGAGTCTTCGGCCGCACTCCATCTGCCTTTATTCTCTAATCTGTGGGCTATTTATATAACATTATGCTGCGGGAACGAAGCCGCGCAGATCAGGCTCTTTGTTCGTAAAGAAAATACGATTCACACGACTTTATATACAAAGAACATTACGATTAGTGAAATCCGATGCAACAGATGCGTACAATGCTGTTTATTTATTTATTTCCCATCAAAATTATTACAAACATATTATACATATTACTCTGCCAAACTGTACGACATTTTGTTGGCAGATGTAGCTCCTTTCTTATACCATATTAAACAATTATACAATATAATGATTTTACCTATATTCATATATATATTTAATTTATCATACAATACATGGTTTCAGCACACTTGACAAAAAATCTATTTCAGTGAATAAATGTACGGTTTTTCTTTAATAATTTTATTTCTTTAAATCTAAAAAATAAATAAATCTAGACACTTAGGTTAGATCACTTTATGTAAATGAACGAAATACATACGGGCAAAGGTAAAAGCTACTTTCATATAAACTATTTTATGAAAGGAAGATTCTTAGCTTCCTCGCTAAGGAAAAAAACATTCTTTTCGAGTACGGAACTAACCTACATTTCCATACTTTTGACACCAAACTCCCGAAACTTATTCGCGTTTTCAACAAGGAATTTGAAAGTGCCTTAGTCGTCTTATGTGACATTTTGTGATAACATGAAGAAAACAGAAAACTTATTTCAAAATTTAAAATTGGTAGCGAAATTTTAATTTTTAAATACCTCGGAAACTTTTGAATTATCCTATGTACTATGATGTCTTATTAAATATTTAACTACACTAATAAATATATAGCGGAAAACTTTGTATGGTTGATTACAACCTACATTTAGAGTAGGCTCAAAAACTACTGGACCGATTTCAAAAATTCTTTCACCATTCGAAAGCTACATTATCCACGAGTAACATAAGCTATATATAGAACATTATACCACGAGAGCGAAGCCGAGCGAATCAGCTAGTAAATCAATAAAGAGATTTAATGGAATTGCAAGAGACCCAGTCTTGGCCATTTGAACCAATTTCAATTAATAATTTAGTTTGTATTGTGGGAATTAAGAAGAGAAAAAGACTTATTATTATTATTATTTAAAAGAAGTGTTTATTTTTTACGTTATCTCTTAAGATGTTTATTTCTTGTTATCTTTAATTATAATGTCAATTATTGTAATTGGTTATAAACCGTGTAATTGATTTAAATAAATAAAAAATAAATAAAATAAAAACTAATAATAAAATGTCCAAAATTCCAATCTTGATTTTCTATTAAAATTAATTAATAAAGAACTTTAATTGAATTGCAAGAAATCCAGTTTTGGGTAAAAAACTAATAATAGTTCTTCCAACACTCCAATAGCTTTTTTATTAAAACGATAATCCTGTTTGCATGCAGCCATTGAAATGGCCGAGTCATTAATTAACAAATATCATATCGTGGCTAACTACGTAACAATACGCAACATTGACAATGCAATACTAATAGTGATTCATTAGCTTGATAGAAATTAAATTAATGAACTTTGGTCGTAATGGGCGGTGATTGATTGATAGTTTCAAGAATGTTTCTAATATAGTGTATAATAAGCCTATGTATTGGTATTACTTCTTGTTGATATTTAATGTGTATACTTAATTTGGCACAAATTATATACTTACTTTAATAATATTACTTATATTATAAAGCGGAAAGATTTGTTTTTATTGAATTGAAGAGATTCTTTGAAACTCCAGGAATGAGATAGGAAAATAAGCAGATAGCGGGTGAAACCACTGAACCGATTGAGATGAATTTTTGTACCAATGTAGTTCCGCCTGAGCACGATCTACTGCTGTCAATAAGTACAAACTACAATCAGTGTAACTACGCCGATATATCAAAGAAACTGGAAGTTTATTTATTTAAAATCTTACATTATTGTTACAGGCTAAGCCTAATACAGCAACTTACATCTTTTAGTAAAATGTCTCTTTATTAATGTTAGGAATGTCTAGGTCTGTGTCTTTTTTAAAAACAAATGTTTTTTCTTGAAATATATAATCAGTGTAATTCACTTTAAAACCACGTTAATGCGCTGCAAGTGGTATGCAGGAGTTTGAAGTAGGCTTTCAAAATCCCAAACTACATGAGTTGACGCCAATTTTCGCGCGAAAACTTCGCCAGAATTTAAATAATTTTCGTAGTTGAATGAAGCGTGTTTTTGCATCATAATTTCGTCTGTTAGAAATACAATAATATGAAGAGGATTTTTTTCTAGTATATTTAATATCACAAAACATTTCTAACCTAAAATTACAAAGAAAAAATTGTGCATTTCTAGAAAAGACTTCGAATAGTAAAAGTAGATATACGTAGTTAAACGTAGTAGTCATTAATAATATTCCTTATATTCGTGAAATTCACTAAGGTTTGAGTTGCTTATAGCCTAATCAATCAATAAGATTTGACCAATCAAACTATATAACATCGCCTATCAAACAAAACAAAACGGATGTGAGGGAATCTTAGAGGAACCTTTAAATATAAAATGTATTAATGAAAATAAGACCTGCATAAAATTGATAAACATTATTAGTATAATTAATTTAATATTTGTTATAAGAGAGTATCGCTAAATTTATAACTGGGAGGATATTGCATCAACTACAGCCCTGCAACGGAAGGGCAAGGCAACGATAAATTAAGTTCATTTACGTCATTTGCGCTCCAAACGGCTTTTACCTGAAAGTGCTGCCATGCTTCGAAATTCTACTGAAAAAAAATTAGAAAAATTGCCATAAGTAAAAAATAAATATAGAAGAAAAAAAATGAAAGCTATATACGGGTGATTCTGCAAAAGTTGGGTAACTCGCTGTCACCAGTCTATAAATATGAAATTATATTGTATTGTCTGGATTTTTTATTTTAATTTTAACGTATTAAATCTCTTTTAATTGGTCAGTCATTTTCAGTT
>LQNK01000026.1:303323-360121 GCA_001586405.1 Phoebis sennae
AGTACAGCAGATGTTATCATTTTAAGGAGAGAAAAGGGGGATAAAAGGAAAGATTTATAAAGGAAGACACTCCTTTATTTCTTTATAAAGCCTTTAAAGCAAATCGAACTAGAAGCAAGAGGAAGGGAAAGGTAGAACGAGCCGTCGGACCCCATTCACCGTATAAAAACAGTACAATTTTATTTTCCTTTTCTCAATTATACTGTTGTCATTCACTCTTTCGCCAGGTTATTGCATAAAATTAGGGTTATGGTTATATGATCTTATTTGATCATTTTTATAGAACACAGTGCATCAATCTATTTACTGTATACATCATAAAAAAAGACTACTTTCGTAATTAGTAGATATGTTTCAAAGAATCTCTGTACGAAATTTCATCCAAATCGGTCCTATAGTTTCGGAGCTTAATACAAACAAACAAACTTTCTCTTTATAATATTAGTATAGATAATAACACCTGGTGGAAAGTGATAACATGATCGAGGATTGAACACACTTCTTGTAATGCCTACACATTAACCTAAAATTTATTCAGAACATATTTGCTCGGACAGAATATCTGTTACACTTTACGCTTAGTGTTAAAACGATTTAAGTTTTTCAAGCAGTTTTGAGCTGTAAATTAATTTGGCAGAGCTGTATAAAAGTTTAATTACATCTATTTAGTGCTCAACTTCGGCCCAAGGATTAAACGAAGTTTTAAGCAAACGCCTGTTAGCTAACTAGTTAACGAAACATGTTTTTTAAAATAAAATGACATTTATTACGTGCTAGCCTCGTGGTTTTATCCATGTAACTTATGATCGCGATGAAATTGTATTGAATGTTATCCATAACCTTGTGTATACCATGTTTTATCACATCTCTTCAGTAGTTTTTGCGTGAAAGGGTAAAAAACAAACATTTTTACTTGTTGTGCATGCTGCATTTCGTGCTTTCTTTGAGACTGCTTTTCCTACGCCTAATGGTTGCCTGGTAGAGATCGCTTGGAGCGCTAGGGCTAACTATTGTACCATGTTCAATGTGTGTACTCTTTAATAGTAAAATACGTATTTCTAAGTACAAAAAAGCAATTCTATTCTATTCTATATAGCATTTATAATTAATACGAAAGGAGAGGATTATAAGGATCTTATAGTATAAAGTAGGAAAGTTCGTTGATTTAAACGCGCTAACCTTTAAAAGGGAAGGATTTGAACCTTTCTTATTATGATAAACAGATACAGGTTGAAGTAGATATGGTTATGCTACGGATGAAACCGCGGGGTACAATAAAAAAATAAATATAAAAGTAAACTTATTTACGGTGTCACTGAGAAACAGTAGTTGGAGATTTTGTTCTGCAAATAATGTAAATAAATAATGCCTTGTCGGCATCGTATTGCTCATCAATAAAATTTATGACTTTTTGAAATTGTGATGTACTTATATAATATTGTGATGCCAAATAAAGTCAAAATTAGAGAAATAATGCATGTGCTTCGATCTACTTTTAATAAACTAGCTGATCCGCGCGGCTTCGCTCCCGTAGCACAATGTTACATACATATACCATATAAAATATAGCCTATACGGATTCGGAAGAATCCCTCTAAGTAATGGTTAAAGACATTATGAAATCGGTCCAGTAGTTTTTGAGCCCATTCAATATAAACATACAAAAATACAAAGGTTTCCTCTTTATAATATTAGTATAGATAAATTAATAATACAAGTAATAAAAGTTAAATTATTTAAACTTGTATATGATTAAAAATTAATTAATATCCTTTGGTAGAAGTCATTCACATAGTTATGTTTAATTACGTTTACGAGGTTATTGGTAAAATTATCATTGGTTAAACTTGCTTTTAAAACCTACATCATTTACAAATAAGTATGTAAATTTATAAGCATTATTTAACCAATCATAATTACTATTTATTTATAAACATAATTTAATGCATTGTACAGATTCATTTTAATCTATACTAATATTATAAAGCTGAAGAGTTTGTTTGAACGCGCTAATCTCAGGAACTACTGGTCCGATTCGAAAAATTATTTTAGTGTTAGATAGCTCATTTAACGAAGAAGGCTATAGGCTATATATCATCCTGATATGCCCACGGGAGCGAAGTCCTGGAACGCAGCTAGTTTATAGACAAAAAGACTTCTGTGAATTAAAATCTGGAAGGCATCTGATGTACGGCACTAGATTTTATGTTAAGGTCTGCAGGTCTCATTAAATTCTGTAAATATTTGAATTGAATTTGTTTTATTGTTACATTTACTGATAATTGTATGAATTGTATAGGTTAGAAACTAATAGAGGGGCTATGTATAATTGTGTCTAATGTAATAGAAATGTACTGTGATTCTACATAACTGGCCAATTATAGTCAGTTAATAACAAATCACAGCTAGTCATAACGACTATTATCAAAGTGAGGGTAGTTGGGTCGTGACGTCAATAAGACGTTCGAGCACCAGGCGCAATCCGTACCAATGCGCCCAGATGCTGAACGCGCTTACTCTTTTAAGGACTTTGATGATAACTGATAACTAACAAGTGACATTTGCATAGAAATATGACATACAGAACTCGTTAAAACATGAAATTACAAAATGTTGCCGACATATACATTTACATAGACCAAAGAAATCAATAACAGTGAAGCAAATCAAAATGTAGATTAGGAAGATTGTAGCTAAATAATGTCCCATGCAAATTATTTATTGCGAAATTATAAGTAAAGGGTCCTTTCGGGTCGTTATGCTAATATTATTAAAGGACTGTCTCGATAGGTCAGTGAATATAACGTAAGTTAAACTAAGGGTATCGGCTTCGTTTCTGTATTTTTCATGTGATATGCAGGCAAGCGGGGCATGCATCATCTGATGTTAAGTGACTGACCGCAGCCCATGAACATCTACAACATCAAGTGTCGTAGATGCCTTGCGGTCTTGAAGGAAGGTGAGGTAATATCCGGAGGGTGTGGGTTCGATCCCCACGAGTAGAAAATTATGATGTGATGAACATTGTAATTTTTCACTGTCTGATATATCTACCTATAGTATGTATGTTAAAAAAAGTATGTTTAAGTATGTCTATCAATTAATTGATTTCCATAATACAAGCTTTGCTTAGTTTGGGACTAGATGGCGTAGTGTTAAATGTCCCAGAATGTTTAATTATTTATCGGCTTTTGACTAGCATCTAAGGGAGGCTTCTTTCTTTCAACAGAAACTACTAGCTTACCCGCGTGGTTTCGCTCCCCTAGCATAATACCCAATACTCTTAGCCTTCCCCAATGATAAGTCTATCCATCACAATATAATTTTCGAATCGGTCTATTAATTCCTGAAATTTCGAATCCAAACATCTGCATTGCTACGCTATTAAAAAATCTTCTAAATAAAACTGTATAGCATTTCATTTATACTGAAAGCTACATAATTACATTCGATATAAACACATCATTACGCGTTGCTCATATCGAAAAATCCATTAATCTCCTGTCTAAAATGGAAACATTGATTTATTTCGTTTCATTTGATGAAAGGCATTAGCGTCACCCATTCGTTTTGGGAAATAAGGAATATATGCCTCGAACTCGCTGATATGGGGCCATTCATTGATATTAGGATAATGTTTTTACTTGCGGGAATATATCATCAATAGTCATGTTTACCATCTTCTAATGTGTGTACTATTAGGTTTTTTATAGTGGGTGGTAGTCACCCGTGTGGCGACGGGTTATCTATCATTTTCTCCTTTTTCCCTCCCCTTCCTTTAGCCGGCAAGGCATCTTCGACATCATTTCTTGTTGTAGATGTTCATGGGCTGTGGTCAGTCACTTAACATCAGGTGCATGCCCCGCTTGCCTGCTATAAAAAAATGATAGTGCCATCCACGACGACGCGCGCCACCAATTTTTGAATTCGGAACTATTTTACTATGATCGCAATACTTTGTCCTGATTTGTCTATTTATTTTAGTGTGCGTGTACACACAAGGGAAGCGAGTGATATTCCATACAAAAATCATAAATAATTTATTCATTTGTAGTGTAAGTACAAGAGATATTGCGATGTTACATAAATTGAAAAGAAAGAAAGATATTACAATATTCATAAAAATAATTACAAGAGTAAATTAATTAGTTATAAATCATACAATTATGTACATTATACATAATACGTATTCAAAAGTTATGTTAAGTCTCCGTTCATTTATTTTCAAAATTCAACACTTGAGTAGTTATCGCCTCAAATTGATTGACACATAAAGGTGCAATATCAAACAACGGAATCGATGGCTATGAGGCGTCACTTGATCTCCCGGTGACTGGTCCCCACTGGATTAAACCTCCTTGACTTCACCGTAACAGAGGTGCTATGCTAAATTAAGCCCTGTGTCTCTTTGATTAAGATCTAAATTTAAGTGATTGACAATCGGGATATGTTGGTTGGTCTAAGGCTCTGCTTGGTCGGCCAGTGACTAGTTTCACCTGGATTAAACTAGCTTGAATTCATTATAATAGCAGGTTTGTGCTCCGCAAGGTAAGTTCCTGTTGATTATTTTATTGGTCTCCATACAATTTATACTCTTAAACACAAGAAAGAATAATGAGGCACAATTAATGGATTTTTATGCGTAAGTTAATAACATGGATACACAAATGTTCTGGGTGTGAAAAGTATTATATAAAACTCATCACAAGTTTTTTAACGTTATGTGACTAACCGCCGCATCGTAGATGCCTTGCTGGCCTGAAGCAGGGGAAGAATATAAGAAGTGGATTAATTGCAAGAAGTCAGGAGAGGATAGAACAGGATGGGACAGGATTGGGATGGGAATACAAGCCTTCGGACACCCGCTGACCGTACTTCTGCTGGGTTTACACCGGTGCAAGGTGCTTGCTGATGTTGCTAAAGATGTTATGCAGCAGATTTACCCTCTGTCGCCTCTTACGACACCCACGGGTAGAAATGGGGTGGCAACACATGTATTCTAACCCATCGCCACACGGGTAAGAAAATAGATCAAAACTTTGAATGACTGAATTACTAATATAATAAACCGCGTGGCGTCACACAATGACACAATTCCTAAATTGCGATGTAGAAAGTCTTTCACCGCTTAGCATACCTAACAACATCAACCATAAAAGTCAATTGAAATGTCTCAAATTGATTAACCACTACTTTGTACAAAGCGACTTGCAGTTGAACTTAATACAGTGGCAATAGAACTACCGGTGACTGGTTTCGATGGGATTAAACCGGCGTGACTTTGTCTTTTTGTATTTAAATTTCAAATGTAAGTTCAGTTCTACGGACAAGGTTTACAGCTTACAAAACTATATAACTTATGGTAATACTTATGTTGAAATATAATTTATATTTCTGAAATTATAAACTACTAACGATCGGCCCCGGATTCGCACGGGTGCAATGCTGATACTAAGTAAACTACAGATTTCTCTACCATTTTTTATGATATAGACGGAAAACGGAGCATGCGGTACCTCTAATAAAAAATAAAAAAAATTATAACTAGAATATCATCTATAATTCTCTACTAATATTATAAAGAGGAAAGAGTTGTTTGTTTGTATTAAATTGGCTCCAAAACCACAGAACCGATTTGGATGAAATTTTGTACAGAGATTGTTTGAAACCCCAGGAATTACATAGGATAATTTTATCCCAAAAATCCTACGGGAACTGGATATTATACGGGGTAAAACCGCGGAGCTGGTAGCTACATAAAGAAATTACATCTGACTAGCTGATCCACGCTATTACTAATCTTCAAGTTCATAACGTAATTGATCAAAGCCTTTTCAATATCCTACCAGAGAGATTTTGGTCATTGCTATTTCCATAGAAAATTATTAAAAAACTATAGACATACGCATTAATTATCAGCGGTCCTGCGACCGTATTTTTAGTTCCTTTTGTTGTGCGCCCTAAAGAATACAGAAATTATTAGTAGCCCACGCGTGCGAAGCCGCGGGCGGAAAGCTAGTACATATAATAAAACAGTTACCGAACCATTTCTGTACATTGAATATTTTTCAAAAAGAGTAATTGATATGCAATATGTATGTTCTAGAGATACCAAAACTATTGGTGATAACGAAACATCAAGTACCTGACATACTTTGCTTACTTTAAAAACAGCTTCCATTCACACAGCCTTTATGTTCTTTGAGTGTGGATCTGTTTGTAGCAATATCGTGAACCCTTCCTGGCTTCGTAGCGAGCTTGAATGCAGTAACAGCCTTTTAAACGTTATAAAATAGAAAAAAAAGCCCGATCTTTGGTTGTAATTTTGATTTAGATAAACTTTTTGTTGTGTGTGTGTGTGTATGTGTTTTTACTCTTTCACACGAAAAACTACTGAACCGATTGTGATGAAACATTTCTAGTTGTAATTTTGATTTGGATAGATAGATTTAGATATTTTCTGTGTTTTTTTGAAGTCAGTTAAAATACCTCATTGAAGTCAGCTAATTTACGCATAACATAATGTGTATGTATTTTTAACTGACTTTAAGAGTCTTTTTTATAGTATAAAGGAGGCACACGAGCTGGCGAGTCACTTGGTGTTGTGATCAACGCCGCCCATAAACACCAATTTACGATAATTATGGTTTTATATTTATTGATATTAGCTCAAAGTTACAAATCGAGGCGCATTTAGAATGCTTCTTAGCTTGCTTTACTTTTCATCGTCCTAACAAAATATTTTGCATCACCAGAGCATACCTATCTCAACATGATATCTAATTTACATTTAAATTCAGTAAACTAAAGGTGACTAAATCCCCCCAGGAGACTCAAGACGCAGAGCTCGCCGGTCTCGGGATCGCGGAAATATAATTTCAATATATGTCTTGGTTATTACATGACGTTATGAGTGCCTAGGATATATTCAAAGCCTTTCGTGGACTTGTTGATTTGGGAACCTTTAAATAATAATATAATATTTAATATTTGTTTATTTCCAATTCAAATATTACATTTCACACACTAGAACCCTTCCGTTGTTCAAACATAATATTATTGGTAGTAACAATAATTGAATACAATATTAATGATAATGAATAATAGAGACAATAAAACTAAATTCATTCTTATTAATTAAATTCATGCTGATTTGGATTAAATAGTGTTTTGATAAAGATATTTGGAGGTGAAATTTTGTTATTTCATCCTACATGCTGTACCGTGCGATCCCGTAGCATAATGTCTTATAGCCAATAATATTTCTGTATTAATGGTTTATTTAACACAAAAAAACGGAACAATTGTTTTTAAGATTAGTGCGTTCACACAAACAAACAATTTGTATAGATATTAGATATTGTAAGCTTTTTACTATAGTGTTGCGAATCCTACTAACATTATAAGTGCGAAAGTTTGCGAGTATGTACGTGTGTTTGTTACTTATTCACGCAAAGAAAAACTACTGAACCCATTGAGATGAAACATGGTATTCATATAGGTAAGGGATCAGAATAAAATAAAGGCTTATCCCAGCATCCCACGGGATCAGAAGTTAGATACGCGGAAGAAACCGCGAGGCGTGGCAAATCTTTTTTAAAAGCAAACCTATTCGTAGGTAACTAGGTACTCATTCAAAAACGTTCTATTTGTTAAAATATTTTCACTTGATTATGGTAGCTTACTTAGTTCTACTATTTCATATAAAAATCTCATTACAACGAAACTAGAGAAATATTTGTATTAATCAGTGTTATTAAAACCAGGTATAAAAGTCCGAGCTAAATAGAATTTACAGCACAACCGTCACGCGGTTTATAGCTATCCAGAGCTCATAAACTAAATACCAGCCATGCTTGTCTTAAACTCACTATTTTGAAATGTGGTATAACTTTTATATGAGGTTAATAAAATATGTAATATGATAATTAACGCTGAAATGAAATGAAATGAAATATTTTTTTTCTCCCACACATTAATCACATTTAGGTACATAGTAAATACAATAAGGTTCCTAAAATAGCAGGAGACAGGAGTCCAAACTGAGTAAACCCCGTGCTATGGATCTCCTGTGCTCCGCCTCTCGGAATTTCTTTTAAAACTATTCAAACTTGCAACTCAAATTATACATATTATACATCTATTATCACTGAATCAAACTAGAATTAAAGCAATATCAATTTTTGCAGAACAAGCAAAGAAGGCCTCGATACCATCATCTGATATTAAATGATTGTCATATGAGGATATCCATAACGCCAAATGTTAACATCCTTAAAATACAGAAAAAATATATTTAAAAAACCCCTTACGGAAAAATAAAAGTAAAATATAAGAACTTACTAAATTCCATACTTGCCTAAAAAACATAGGGACAGGGAGAAATAACCCCCATAATTATGATGTCATAACTACCTTAATATCGTCATGAAAATTTCATGCAGAACACTACTACGAGAACTACGAGAAAGGGTCAGGCAATAACCTATATGGCAACCAATAGGTAAAATAAAAAACAACAGCTTTTTTATCAATTTTAATTCGAATTAAAATTTTGACTATAGTTTTTTCCATAACTAACTAGAAAAGTTGTATAGAATTCAAATTTGAACCATCTTCATTCATTTCAAACTAACTCATTCTCAAATTATATAGTTCCTCAGATACATGTCCATAAAATCACAATTAAAGCTTGAATAGACCTAGCCCTTTCGACTAAAGTTAAGTTACATAACTAACAAGAAAAGTTGTATAGAAATGTACCGCCCATTCAATCCAAACTAACTCATTCTCATATTATATAGTTCCTTAGTACATGTCATATAATCACAATTAAAGCTTGAATAGACCTAGCCCTTTCGACTAAAGTTAGGTTACATAAATGGTGAGTATAAATCATGTCTAAAAGTGGACGAGGGAGCGTCCATTGGGATAAATTATCGTTGTTTCGCTGTTTTATCTGACGAATAATTTCAGTTTTACCGTTCACACTTACATCAGCTTGAATTATTAGATCAGGTACACCGAATATTTTAAAACTTTTTTGTATGAAAGTTACCGTTATTAGTGTAATAGAAACATCGAAATCCTCGGTCCAGTGGTTGCGGGTGGTAAGGTGGTGAGGCCAAAATCTCAGTAACAGCCCTGAGTCAGGAAAGTTGGAGGTGTTTGTAGACCCGTGCCTCCGAGAGCAAATCCGTCGGTATTTTTTATGTTTGTGTATAATGTTCGTATGTTTGTATCTAAGTTTGAAAAACTTTATCCGACAATAACTTAAGTTTTATTTATCCAATCTTAATAAAATTTTATAGGCAAATAATTTAAAAAAATATCGAGTTCGTAAGATGAGCGAAATCGGTGAGAGGTAACGGAGATAGGGGGATGAAATAGGCGATTTTCATATGAATATAGCCGAGTGTATTATCATATATTACTTTCACTTATATGTATATAAGTGAAAGGTTTATTTATACATTACAACGCGAGGTCAGGCTCAGGCCGAGCCCCTTCTTATTTTAGTGCATTCCTAATAGCACTAAATTTAAATGAAAAACCGCTGGAAATATACTTCTGCACCCAGGTGACACCAATTTAGTCAGCTTGTTACAAAAATTAGCGCGGTATTGATAGCATGGATCCTCTAAAGCTAATATCAATTTTTCCAAACCAAAGGGCAGGTATATACTGACATAATATTGTGATAGCCGACGCACCTAGCGGCGTCAAGCGCAGCAGACCGTGGTTATCCCTATATTTATCCCCCTATATTTAATTACTAGCCCGCAGGTATAAAAACCAAATCCTACTAAAGGTGTCTACAATTTCAATAAGTACGAATTACGACAAACTGTGATTATAACGATTTAATTTGTAAAAATAACATGGTTGTGCAAATTTATCATATTACAATGGGTAAATGATCACATAAAACTATAACTAATAACTACACTAATATTATAAAGAGGAAAACTTTCTTTATTTTTTTTTTGTTGTAATGAATAAGCCCAAAGACTAGTGGATTGATTTTAAAAATTCTTTTACCATTTGAAAGGTATATTACGTACCATAGGCCATATTTTATAGGCTATATATATAACATTATGCTACGGAAGCAAAGCCACGCGGATTAGGTAGTATTCAATATTTTAATAATTGCCTTGTTACCTCTATTTTAAATGTCTTTTTCTACATTTTAATGAGCTTTCAATAAAATAATTTTCAAAGAAAGTCATTTATGTTTAGAAAAGCAAACGGGATAAAATATAGGTCCATCTAACTTAAGTCATTATGAGCGCTTAACAGTTCATCGAAATATATGTGATCCAAGGATTATATGAGGTAATATGGAGCTTCATTGATTCGATTTCATGTTATCGATGGGCATCTTATAATAAGCGAGAGGTCAGAATTTAAACATTCATTTATGTTAAGCGTCCACATATACGCACACACACAGACATATATACGCGCATACACACGCTCACCAATACATAATTAGTAAAAAGCTTGCAGTTCATTTGTTATTTTGTTTTTAATAAAAATAATAAATAATTTAATTGTTAATTTTGCTACTATGTAATAAACTTATCACCAACATAGGGTATCCTATTGTGGGGACTAGAGCTCAAACCAGTTTATATTTTATTGATATTTAAGACGTATTATTATTAAGAAATTATGTTAACCTTTAGTACATATTTAATGGTAAACTTGGTCCCGTAGCATAATGTTATATAATACATAGCCTATAAAATAAAGCCTCGAGTTACATCGTGGATAGTGTAGCGTTCGAATAGTGAAAGAATTTTAAAATCGTTCCAGTATTTTTTGAGCCTATTCATTACAACCAAACAAACAAAGTTATACTAGTAGTAGTTTTTTTTAACATTACGCTACGGGAGCAAAGCCGCACAGATCAGCTACTATCTAATATTCTGTTTAAAATAATATTTCAACCATACAATTAACAAAGAAAACTTTGAAACAATTTTAGCAAAAATCAACGCACGGACACGTATCCGGGATTAATTTAACTAGTCTCATAGTATAATCCCCGTGTATGGAAGACAATTTTAATTACCTTGCATAGAGCTGGACAAATTTGTATACCACGTTAACTCGAATGGAACTCGTGAGATCCCTGTAATTTCGAGATAACCACTGCAGAATTTTTTTATTGTAGTAGTAATTTTTATAAGCTGTGATCATTTCGAAATAAAAGGGTAATTTCCCTGTGTGAACGTGGTATATTATACCACATAAATGTGTGTGAATTCTAGCTGTCAACAATTGCCCTCCTTCTCCCTCGTCTTCCTCTAGTTGAATATTTGATTGTAGTGTATTTTGAATAAATGTTATTTTAATGTGTTTCATGTAAGATAACATTGCACATTTACACGGTAGAACATGATTGGACTCTATAAAAGTATAACACCGATACTATGTTTTAATTAGCAATTAATTTGAACTTGAAATTAAAAAATCGATTCATATATTTGAACAATACAAACAGTTAATTTAAATTTAGTCAGGAAATAGATTGTGAATAATTATTTCCATCCGTTTTAATACACTTTATTAAAATAAAGATAAGAAATAAGGTAAACATTGAAACATTTCAAATGTAATAAAACGATTCCATTTTCTAAGAAAACCTAGTTCTTTAATTTTATAAGAAAAGAGAGTTGAATAAATATTTCTATACGAACGTAATATTAAACAATCAAATTGCTTAAAGACGTCGATTTTTAGTAATGTTTTCATAGAAATTGGTACTTATATAATTTTTCTGGTAATTCCGTAAAACAAATAGCCAATCTTAATGGGTTATTCTTTTCACTTTAAATTGTTTGTATCTTACTTTTTCTTTTATTAGGGTTGAATATCAATTCAATTCTTTGTCCATTTGTCTGTAAAGACCTTTTTCTCAGTAATAGCTTAGGACATCAAGCTAAAAGCAAACTTATAGGACAACGCGTTGCATTTTTGGAATATCAATCACGAAATTTGCTTAAAAGCAAGGTCTTCTAGCATATATAAAGGAAACAAAATTAAAAACAGTAGACGTGTAATACTAGTTTACAAGGAACCAAAAAGCAAGAGAACATTTGCACTACGATTTTCTCATCCAATACTACAAAATCATCCTTTTTCAAATAGCATTTATATCAAATATTTGAATCTACGTTCGCTTTTAGCGGTGAAAAAACAAACTTCTAGGCGGAACCCACAGTGCGTGAGTCCAACTCACATTTGCCCTTTTTTATAACCTTTATTATATGTGAAGTTTTCCTTATAGTCGCACGGGGCGGATATATTTGTATGGCAGGTAGATAATCGGTCTTCCATTCATGGTAGTGGACAGTTTTTACGTCCACGTTACGTTCACCAAAGGCCGGATCCTGCTTTTTTTGGTTGCAACGTGAAACACAAATACTTATAGATAGATATTATAGATAAATTCATCCAAGATGACGCACCCTACTCTTCTTGACAATTGTTGACAGTATATGTATGTAAGCTTCTGCTTGTGTGAAATTTTATAGGTACATACCTATTACATACACATAAGCCATATGCGAACATGCACACTAAAATAAATAGCACAATCAGGACAAAGTATTGCGATCAGAGTAAAATATTACCAAATTCAAAAATTGATAGGCGTATCGTCATGGATAGCAATGGAAAGACCATTGCTATTCATGACACATGAATACTTTTAGGATGCATTAATTTGTTTTGCAACAATAGCTCTAAAATCTTCTTTGATGCTCCGATGTGATCTCATTTACATATGATACAATATTAGTAAATTATCTCACTGGTTATTTTTGCAACTGCAGTAGATATTTCACATTATCTAAGCATCATCAGTACTTGGATGTAATACTAATCATTTGACCACATCAAACTAACATAAAAATTCGATTTACCTTCGTCAATTAATGGTCTATCCAACACAATAAACATTGTAAATCGGACCAGTAGTTCCTGAGTTTAGCGCGTTTAACCTCTTCAGCTTGATATTATTACGTATAGGTTTAGGTCATACAAGTGTAGAAAATAATTCCAATGCTTGAACATCATTAGTATCTCGATTTAATGTCACTCAGGTGAGCACATCACATTGACATGACATTTCGATTTGCCTGATTGATCACAATCGTTCTTCGTGGAGGAATATTTACCGTTCACATCAACCTAGTTAACTAGTATGAAATTATTATCAAGATGCTTCTTATAATGTTGGTTATCAAAACATCTGCAATATAATTAATGTTTCAAAAATTTGGTACTTCGTCGGGTATTATCAAAACTTTTAAGTTAAAACCAATATTTCCACAGTTGAAAGTTTTCAGTATACATATTCTTATATCTAATTTAGGTCTTGCAAATGTAGAAACTAATCCCAAAGCCAGAAACATCATTAGTATTTTGATTTCATATACTTTAAACTTTGTATTCTTGATAGAATTGCATATTACTTTTATTTAAAGACAAATACATGTTTATACTTCAAATATAGTGGAATCAAAGGTATAAAAATGTGTTTGTCTGAAATAAAAAAAATTGATTTCATGTCCCTCAGGTGAGCACATCACATTGACATGACATTTCTTCTTCTCCTTCTTTTAGTTTAATGACATGACATTTCTATTTGCCTGATTGATCATAAGCCTTATTCATGGAGTAAGATTCGAGTCTTGAGGGCAGCGAGGCGGCAGTGGCGCTGACTGAACGGCAATAGTTTTTGCGTATTTATTCAGTACTTTTTGTGTAAAGACATTACATACATACAAATGTTTCCCCTTTATAATATAAAGAACAGAAAACAAATATTATTTTCTGTTCTTTATAAATACGTAGTAGGACAGAGCAACTGGTCTGTCTTACTACGTTCACCACTAAAAACAATTTATATATTAACACTGATCCTCTTAAGTAATTACCACAATACGTCGGTATTCTCTTTTGTTCTGTGTCTCAAATCTTGTATTATGCTTTACCAAGTGTCCAACAAAGTTCTTTGCTCTAATTGTGATTGCCTTTGCTATAGCAATGAATGCTCGACGTTTTTGGTAATATTGTGACTACTACCTACCTCACGAAAGTTATAAAGGAATACTCTACGGATAAATGGCTGTATATTTTTATTTTTTTCATGTAAACTTTTTCAAAGTACTTATGAATAGTCATTTTTTAACCACCGGTATGAAAGTCGATTCTATCGAGAAGATACCGGCAAGAAACTCGATAGTTACTCTTTTCAACAACCACTTTGATTACATTTTTGTTATAGTTGACAATTCTAAAGAATACAAAATATCCTACAAAACAACTATCCCGCTTTGTTTTGGGGACTGATATATTCCAAGGATTCTTATCTGTACATGTACTACTATCAATTTGTTGTTTGTTTCTATAAACTATATAAAACTATGTCTTTATACAAGAACTCTTATAACACCAGCAAAATCGGAAGTAATGAAAAGTATTTTCGAAGAAAAATAAGGTATCTATATTTTAATTCCAATGCATCCTGAACCAAATTACTAGATGTTAGGTACATCTTCGTACAAGAACTCCCATAACACCAGCAAAATCAGCATCAAGAGAGTTGAAGAATAATAGAAAGTATTTTCGGAGAAAAGTAAGGTACCTATATTTTAATTCCAATACATTCTGAACTAACAAATCACTTTATGTTAGGTTCATCTTTGTACAAGAACACCTATAACACCAAAGTAATCGGAGTCAGTCGGAGAATAGAAAGTGTTTTCGAAGAAAAATAAGGCCGCAAATGCGGGCCTCCGCTCTGCCACTCATCGGAACAATACCATTTAAATGCTAAATTTCCCAGAGCTTGCCCCATTTCGTTTCGAACCCTGACTCCCACTATCGTTTAACTATTCTAACGTTTTTCCTTGTTTCGCCTCCGTTGAAATTCTACAGCAATTACGTAATAACATAAAAACGACATTAAACATATAAAACGGGACGCGGTCGGCGGTAAATCATAAAATTCGCGTTAGTTATAAAAACTAGAGGTTTTTAACGGATATATTTTAATTTTTCAGGTCATTTCGCGGAGCGCGGAATTCATTGCGTTAATAAAAACAATAAAGGGAGGTTTTATTAGTATTATATCTTTCCGCAGTTTGTTGTAGTGGACTTTTTTGTTGGTTATTATGAGTGGCTTGTTGATTGTTGTGTATGATTGCATCGTTATGTTCAAGTTGATACGCAGTTTATAGGACAATGTGGGTAAACTATACAATGTTAGCTAACATATATATAAAAATCAGCTAGAATCATATTTTGTAGGACAAATATTTTTCATGTTATTTAGATAATTATCTCGATATTTAACAAAGGAAAATTTGACGACCCGATTAGCGAAGTGGATACAGCAATGGTCTATTACGCCGGAGGGTGTGGGTTCGATCGCCACGAGTAGAAAATTATGATGTGATGAACATTATAGTTTTCTACTGTCTGGGTGTTCATTTATCTATAGTATGTATTGAAAAAAAAGTATGTTTATGTATGTCTATCAGTTATCTAGTTTCCATAGTACAAGCTTTGCTTAGTTTGAGACTAGATGGCGTTGTGTTAGATGTCCAGGAATATTTATTTATTAATTTATTTATTGATTTATTTATTTATTTATTTAAAATTCGGGAAGTAATCCATTTTTAAATTTCATCAAATCAACATATTTTGTCCTTGCTACCCCTATTAAGTTACTATTTAGCAACATTACTATAAGGAAAAGGTCAAAAGGAAGCTACTCACAAATCAGTACTATAACTTTTTACGAATAATATATTCCTGGACATTTTAACACAACGCCATATAGTCTCAAACTAAGCAAGTTGTACTATAGAAACTATAAAACTAATAGACATACTTAACAAAAGAGTTTAAACTAAACTATCACAAGTTACAATAACGACATAAATTCGCGAACTTTTCCCCAAAATTGTGAAAAGAAAAACTATTCGTCCAACTTAGGGCTGGGAATTAATTATCATTCCAATTAGGCGAAACAGACCGAAAGATATTCCGATATCTTTTACGATACTATTAGCCTGCTTTCACAGTGATTAAATCCGTGGCTGGCGTGAATATGTTGATATGTCTAAAATAGCAATTTTACAGGGCAGCAATTTTAAACTTTGACGACGTCTGGTAAATCAGTTAATTAGTTTAACATAAGTGTTTCTGTTATTTCTAATGTAATTGTACGTCCTCTTTTAAATGATCATAATAAAAAAACAAAATTTTCCATAGATAGCGTAATAATAGACTTGTCAATTCGTTCACCAGCTAGTTATCAAATTATTCACCGAGTTGTCAACTTATTCACTTACATTTATCATCTTATTCACCTTCTGAATAGGGGTAAATAATGTTTAATTTAATGAAAAAACGTTATGACTGTTGGATATTAAAAATAATATTTGATTAGGCATAGGCATAACAATCAAATCAAGCCATGTTGTTAATAACTAATATTAAGAGCGTTTAACGATTCCCCGCGCTATTCTAAAAAAGAAAGAAAGGTCTAAATAACAATATACCATACACCTTACAATAATACAATTTGAATATCTAAAATATGAGGAAATATTGTCGTTTAAATATTTAATACAATTTTAATCTTTGAATGAAGTAATTGTGACATAGAACAAGATAAGTAAACGAAAGTTTTTATAATTTCTGTTTTAACACCAATTTGGAAGCCTAAAATGTAGTAAATCACCGACAAACCTAAGAAAAAAAACATTATCACATACTTTTGCAATTCTCAGGAAAACATTTAGTAGAAGAGATTGTTTATTTCAGACCCATTTCACACAGAAATTAAAATAGAAAATCGTGAAATTATTAAATATTTCTTGTCAACAAACCGACCTATTACACCAATTTTTCAATCCATTATATAATAATTAATTACTTACAGACGAGAATATTTACTTCCATAATACAATTTAAATTTTTATAATTACGAATTGTATTATTTTTAAAGAATTTCAGTCAGAGCATGGTCACATTCCATATGCATGTGCCCACTGATAAAGAATTTGTGGTTTACCTTTGGCAGCGTCGGATAGTTATGTAACAAAAACATGATCATCATTGCCACGACATTGTTTTTGTTTTGGCCACCACAAGTATCTAAATAAAAAAATAGTTCTTTTCCTTTCGATGGCATACTGTTGCAGAAGTGCCACAGACATGAGGCAATTTGATTAGCTCCTCGAGCCCCTATAGTCCCATCTCACATGTTGCAGGTGCCTTCATTAGATATGAGTCGTGTATAGTTAAGTTAAAAGACCAAAGCTGTCGTTTGTAAAACGAGTCAGATGTTTTTTAAAAATGGTGTCGGCAAGTACAACGTCAACTGCAAATGCAGCAACATGCAGCAGTTAAATATATTTTTTGATCTGTTGGATACCACAAGCAAACCACTTAGCATCAAAAATACGTAGTCTGCTATATATTTTCAAAACTCTCAGAGCAGTTGCAGAAAAAGACATTCTGCTACTAACCTATAGAGCGCTCTGCGAGAATATAATTCGATACGGTATTTGCGCTTGGGGAGGTATGGCAAAATCGCATCTCATTCTCGTAGAGTGCCTCCAGCGTTGCCTTATTAAAGTTGCATTAAGATTGCCATTTAGACATCCCTCTACAGAGGTGATGAACGAAAGCAATACACTTAGCGTTCGCAAATTATATATTTTCAATATATTGCAGAGATACCACAAACTTTTTGTACCGAAACTACCGGCAAGGAACAAGAGAATAGACAAGGTCCCAGTACCAGTAGTAAAGAGCAAATTTGCAAGTAGGTCTTTTGACGTAACCGCGCCTCGTATATACAACATACTAAATAAAAAGAGCAACGTTAAACATCAAAACCAACACAGGTTTAAAAAAGTGTTCTTACATTTCTCAAGGACTATGACTATAACAGTCTAGAAGCAATGTATAACTCTTAAAATATTGTTAAAAATTCCGCTCCCAGTCCAGATTTATAATATGCAAAAAAAAAATAAACTATTTTTCTAATCCATTCACCCAAATTACTCCCTTTCACACAACACATAAACACAAACACATACACAAAAACACACACACACACACACACACACAAGTTGGCTTATTCTTATTTTTTATTTTTATTTTCAATAATGTAATTAGTTTGTCAAACTTTACTTTGTAAAATTTCTTAGAGTCACACCTTGGGAAGGAACTGGCTCTCTTAACACAGGTATTAACCTAGCTAGAGAGCCAGGGCCACAATTATTCAAATGTGTCAAATTTTTAAAACAATAAACGCATTTTTATTTTATTTTTTATTTTTATCTTCATCTGCAACTTTAATTTTGTTTGTTTACTAACATACGAGCGAGGCATGTGCCATGATATTCTTAAAATCGTTACTTTTACGGAATTTTTTTGACATCCTATTTTTTTTATACAATTTGAATACTTAAGCTATAAGTTCTTAAAAAGAAAATTTAGTGATAACTATGCATAATATTACATTTAAGATTCAGAACTTATGGACCATAACTGAACATCTCGATGTATCGCAATTATTAAAAAATATATTTCGGTTGGCCATAACTGGATATCTCAATTTGTCACAATTAAATAAAAAGACCTCAGTTGGCAATAGCATGACACTTCAATTTGTCAATTTAAAATTAGTAACTAAAGAAATTATTAAAGTGTACAAGTTAAGATATCAAATAACAAAAATTATTTTGTGAACTGAGTATAGGTTGATATAACCAAATATCAATGTTCGACCACAAAAGCCTTTGAATCATTAACTTGATATAACGTTTTGTTATATTATTCACGTAAAAATGGTAGATGTCAATATACTACCAAAGGTAATTGTTCAAAAAGTTTTGATTATTTCGAGCTGTAAATTTTTTATATATAAATCCATATCGCTAAGGACGCAATAAGCGCATAAAAAAAAATCCATGCAAGTCGACATGTCAATGTATTCACGCCAGCCACGGAAATAAAGATGCGATTTTAACGACTTTTGGGATATACTCTACGCAGCTCACACTGAGTCAGCCCCATTTGAGGGTAAATGCTGCCACACAGTATATTTGTTTTTTTTTGTACCTTACTTTTCTTTTTATTTGTCTTTGGTTTAAGATTATTGTTTTATTTTTGTACCGTATCATTTTTTCTATGTGGCTGTGTAGGGTCCCAATGTTTTTATTATTATTTTATTATTACCTTTTCATCTTCATAGCTGAGAATAACATTTGAAAGTCGTAAAAAATTTAATGAGCGATGGTTCGTTTAAAAACGTCTAACCAATATCTCGCAATAGGAAATTCAGGAATTCACAATATTGAAAACTAGCTGATCCACGGCTTCGTTCCCGTAACTTAATGTTACATAATATATAGCCTATGAAATATAGTCTATGTTACTCGTGGATAATGTGGCTTTCGAATGGTGAAAGAATTTTTAAAATCCATCCCTTAATTTTTGAACCTATTCATTACAAACAAACAAACAAAATTTTCCTCTTTATAATATTAGTGTAAATGATAGCTCACTTTGTAAATATTTATTCCTAAAAAGTTTGCTTCATAGAAAGGGATCAACATTTAACGGGTCCTTCAATTTAATACAAAATACAAGAGCTTCAAAATGGAGTGGAAATAACTGACAAAAACAAAATAATCCTCTGTAGGCGTGACTAATTGAGGGGAATTCTACTGGACTCCCACTGGCACACTTGAGAATAATAAATAAATAGTAATAAATTATTTTCAATGTTTTAGTTTGTTAAATTTTCGGTATAATATCGGCTCTTAATATCAGGTAATTTTCGTATTTCGCACATAGCAAAGCATACAATTTATCTTCTCCTGTCTATATTTATGTCTATTTTATTAAAAATTATTAAACTATGTACTTCTACTCTGTGCTTTGTACCTTCTTTATGAATAAATAACTTATCTATCTATCAATTTTACTATATTGGTATGATAGGGATGAAACCAACAAAATAACTATATCAACAACAATAACTTTTACTATAACTACAATAAATACCGACTAGGCATTACAACCTTAATGTTATATAAAAGTGCTCATACAAAGATCAACAAAGAAAACTCATCCCATTCGCTGTGGACATTGCCTAAGTTTAGAGGTCGTAAATGGCCAAAAAGTTGTCACTGCTCAATATCCTACCAGATGCTTTAACACTTGTCACCATCTGACGCAAATTGTATGAAACTCTGCCTCTGGTTATGATTTGAGTGGTGAGAGAGGGGTAGTTATCGTTAATGCCTTAGGCCGGCCTCACACATGCTGAATGTCTGTCTGAATGCTGGATCTGATTTCAGAACCTTACAGGTCGATCTGAAAAATTCAGAATCTGAAAAAATCAGGATGTGTGTGGAGCAAGCCGATATTGCATGGTATACTGGCTTCTAAAGTAAGAATCTTAATCGAGATTCTGAAAATTCAGCTTGTGTGTGGCCGGCCTTAGTATAGTGTTAAACAAGAACGTTCTTGGGAGAATATCAGATGTCTTGTGGTAGTTGCTTTTTATGTTAATGTTTCTTGACACCTGAGATGCAAAGGCTAAGATGCCTTAGATGTTTAAAGTAATGAAAAGGTAAATAAGCAACATGATGGGCATACACAAGCTGAATTATTAATTATCTATGAAAAAAATCAATCCGGAAAGAAAATCCAATCCAAAAAATGTCCAAATAAAGTATATATAGATAAATGAACACCCAGCTAGTAGAAAATTACGATGTTCATCACAACATAATTTTCTACTCGTGGGGATCGAACCTACAACACCCTGCGGCGCAATAAACCATTGTCACATCCACTGCGCCAATCGGATCGTCAAAAAATGTATAGGAGAAGTTTCAAATATAACGAAGATATTTGAATGTTCTATATTCGAGAAATAAATAATCTTGTCTTTCTTGTCTTTTCTTGTCTTTTGTCAGTTATTATTAAGGCTTATAAGTGTGGTGTTAGGTAAGAAAGTTGTAAAAAGAAATATAAAGTATTTTTCAGATAATATTTTTTAAACCTGAAGTAAAAAGCATTGCTCTTTGTATAATTGCCAACGTGTAGAAAGAAGAGCCTAATGACACAAATTTTTTGTACTTATGTTTCCAGTGTTCATTTTATAAAAATAATGTTACTGTGAGTGTTAAGGAGCAATTCTTATTAAAGAAGGTGTATGAGAATTGTAAAGGAAGGTGTTAGAGAAGAAAATTATTAAGGAAAATATCGAATATCTTTTGTAGTTATTTTCTGGTTGATATTTTTTAGCCTCGAGGTAGAAATGTTCTTAGTATATACGTTCTTATCACGTCTTATTTATTTAAAAGACTAGCAGCATCTCTTCATTTTGTAAATTATGCTTTGTCAAAATAAATGTCTTTTTCTTCCTTTCAAAAATGAAAAGTCCTGCGAAAGGTTAACTTCGACTAAACATAATAGTTTGTATTAAGCAACCTCGTATCTTCATATTTTTGCAACTCATAAATGCCAGTTCCCGCTCGCTCAGCATCTTCATAATTCAAAACAGAAACAGAAACTGTGCATTCATTTACAAAGAAAATAATATGCATTTCAGCGAAAAAAACAAGGAGCGATTCTGTATTCCTCTACCATGAATTTGATGAATTTTGAATTTGACGCGCCGCGGCCGTCCCCACAGATCCTACTGTACAAAAATAAAAAGTCTGTCTCAAATTACTATCAACTTACACGAATTCTATACTTTGTTCAAGCATTTATTCTCTAAAACGCTAAAAATCTGGCCGTAAATCTCCTTGACGTCGAGACTTTCTGTGATATTGATATCTTTTGTTGAGCTAAATTGAGCCTCGCTCTAACGACGCCTTGTCAATGCATTGTATTAGATATAACCTTTACGAGACTCATGCGATCCTGGTACTTATATAAGAAGTTCAGTGTGAGAAATCATAAGAAAAAGTTGTTATTTTGATGTATCTGATGATCAATAATGAAAATATATTAAATATATTTATAATATTCGGTTAGTAATATTTTTTTTAATGCCACATATAAATATTATAATATTTTATCCTTGCTTGTCTTTTCAGCTACCCTTTACCAACATTACTATAAGAAAAAAGTTTGGTATCTAGTCAAAGACAGATAGATAGCTATTCACGTAAAACCAGCTTGTTAGTAATAAATGTTAAAAGTATACCAGGGATCCTATACTAAAAATAGAAATAGTGTAAAAAAATATGTTGCCGTTATAGGTTAGTTGAGGCTTACTATAACGACGCCTTGTCAATGCATTGTGTTTGATATAACCTTTACGAGACTTGTGTGATCCTGGTACTTATATAAGAGGTTCAGTGTGGAAAAATTATAGGAAAAAGTTGATATTTTATGTATCTGATGATCGATGAGGAATACTGCACAAAAATATTTTGTAATACTCATAAGTTTCAACTAATTTTTTTTTTACCCTACCCCTATTAAGCTATCCCTTACTAACATTACTGTAAGGAAAAAAGTTACCCCTTTTTATGTGTCCATATTTTTTTTGTGAGAACAATATTTTTAGATAAATATAGAAACTATGTTCAGCCTTTTTCTAAGATGGCGGCCGCTGGACAAGGGTAGAAACCCCACAAACTTAGATGTAACTTTACACTAGCCTCTCCTTGATATCTAAAAAATAAAATTGCATAGCTACATCTTCTCATAAGATCTTACTGAAGATGGTGTTCGAAACCGGTCTAATTTGTAATTAATTAAATAATTAATATAGTGTAGAAAATATACATCTATGGAACTAGTACAGCGTTTTTTTTTTGTACAAATCAATCAAGATGCAGTTCCATCAAGAGGTAACAATACAAAATATAAATTTTCCACTGATAAAAATGCAAACTTAAATGTAACTTTTGATGGACTAATTGTGTATTATGACACTCATGATCTTGTCGGCTTATGACAAGTGGTAATCTAATCTTGTGTTAATGGGTTAATAAGGATGGGGTAAAATATTGACCTAGAAACATCGCCTTTCAAAGAATATCAATATCACATAGATATAAAAGTACCTGACTATAATGTGATACAGTCGGTCTAATTTCAACAATTCTACAATACTGGCTGTTCCCCGCGTTTTTACCCTCTTATATCTTCCGTTACATACAGAGTTACTTTCGTATTTCTAATAGTAAAAATTTAGACAATAAAGTTTTAAGTTACGTTTGAAAGGATCTTCCTCAATATTGCACACAATGTTAATTCTGTTTAGGTTGATATATCGTTTTACTATGACCCTGAAAAATTGGCTTCGTCGTACCGACGGATGACAAAAATCGTCATGAATATTAGGTACAAATTGACACGGTAACGACATGTCGTTTCTCTATGAAGCTGATATAAAAACCTTAATTGACCCGATAGGCGCAGTGGGTTAGCAATGGTCTATTGCGCCGTGTGGTGTGGGTTCGATCCCCACGAGTAGAAAATTATTATGTGATGAACATTGTAATTTTCTACGAACTGGGTGTTGATTTATCTATAGTATGTATGTATCTACAAAAAAGTATATTTAAGTAGGTCTATCTGTTATCTAGTTTCCATAGGTTTGCTTAGTTTGGGACTAGGTAGCGTTGTGTTAAATGTCCGAGAATATTTATTTATTTATTGTTGACATTGTCAACCGACTATTTTTTATTTTAAACACTAGTTGCAGTTGTCTCATATATTTAAAAATCGTTATTGAAACCAAATAAAAAGGGAAATACTTTTTCAATAGTTAGCTGACCTCGTTTAAAAATCCAAGTGCGCAAAAAATAACTAAATGATATTTAAATTGCTTTTAAACTTAACTCGACTATGCGGTTGCAAGCTTTGTAAGTTCAACCTTGAACGTTTTATGTTAAGATTAATTAAAAATATTTATTTTGTAAAGTGGCTGCCCTAGGGTTGGAGTTTTTGAAAGGTTGAAATAATGCTCCGTGGCACTGAATATAAGCTAAGTCAATTTTATCTATGTACTTCACTTTTAATACCTAAGAACATTCCACACGCAAAGAAAAATGCCCGGTTTCTTTAAAATAAAACGAGTCGTTTTACTTACGGATGGTAAAATATCCGACTTGGAGTAAGCCTAATGTGTATCTATAATAAAGGTGGCATTAACATAACAACCAAAGCTTGGTTCTGCTTGATTGATCATCACCAAGTTTTGGTGTCAGTAAATATAACTTAAGTCAATCTTGTCTATGTACATCACTTTTCATACCTACAAATATTTCACGCACAAAGTCTAATACCAGGTTCCTATAAAATAAAACGAGTCGTTTTACTTACGGATGCTTGGTACAATATCCCATTTGACGTAAGTCTAATGCGTATTTATTATACCCGTGGCGTTAGCATAAATACAAAAACTTGGTTTCGATAGGTTGATTAAAACCGTTCGCTAATGAAAACGATTCGTATCTGCTATTCGTATATACTATTACCTTCCGTCGCTTATAGGAACCAGGCGTTAGAGGCATGTCTTATGCCCAGTTTCTATAAAATTAAAACGAGCGGTTTTTTTAATTACAGAACAATATGACGTGTTTCAATATGGCTAAAAACTAATTTTATAATAATATCATAGCTTGGATGTTTGGATGTTTATGTTTAGTGTTTGTGTGTCAATTATTCGGATATTAGATAGATTAGGTGATAGGATACGTTTTATTAATGTAAACGCAAAATTTCATGCGAACGAAGCCGCGGGCCAGTGTTTCACCATATAAATATTATGTACCTACCATGTTTTTATGCAAATAAAACAATTTGAATTTGAATTATTTCTTTACTGAAATATAAGATAAATCAATATTTACGCAAACAGATATTACAAAAGCAAAATATAGAGCAAATCGCAAAAAAGTATTCAATCTACTTATGTTTATTACTAGTAAGGTTTATGCCCGATTCATTAGATTTAAAAGCATTACAAATTGAGCTTTTATCCGCTGAAAGGGCTTAAATGAATAAATTGATTATTTCTTTCCTGTTACTTCCAGAGTATTTTTTCAATAAAATTATAAGTTTACAACGGATCTTGTTTTACTATTTGTATTGTTTAGGTTTATTTCAAAACAGTTGCTATCAACTGATTCTTCATTTGACCCTTGTATGTATATTAAAATCCCCATATTATGTTCTAACATTTTTCTCTGTATTAAATTTTTCAAAAATAAAAATTATTGTCATGGACCAAACCTGACTGAAATTTTGTTACAAGTTTAAAAATAAATAAAAAAATTGGTTTATTGACCTATCAAAAACGGGTGACTAGATTTTTACAAATTAAATACAGTTTAGAAACTTGATTAGAATAGACTTAACTTTAAAGCTTACAATTATAAGTAACTAGCTGGGCTTCGCGGTTTTACCCGCATATATCTGTATAAATTGTGTACTATTAAGTTATCTAAATAAGTGCAGTACTTTCGGAGCCTATTCAATTCAAACAAACAATAAATCAAATCTTCCCTCTATAAAATCTTAGTATAGATATAAATTAACCGCTTGTCTATTGGTCCGGGTCTCCGGACGAATAATTATAAATTATTCGTACAGTACCTCAAAAAAGTCTAGTCAAAGTCAAAGTCAAAACGTATATTTTTCAAATTGACCACTTTCGAAGCACTGTTAGAAGGTCATATACACTTACATAATTATTTTTTTTATTTGCCACCTATACGGAAGGCTGTCTCTACCGAGAAGATCCGGCAAGAAACCCGAGTAGTTGCTCTTTTCAAAACGTTATAATACCACGTGTAATAGTTAATAATGTGAATGGTGAATAGATTTACTCATAAATTTAATGGTTTAATACCATTACTAGCTAGTTCTCCATAGCCTTTGTAGTCACGTGCAGATTTGTGAAACTGCAATATTCGCCCAAGTGTAATTTCTCAAACGTGTCAACTGTCGACTAATACTTCCTTTATGAAATGTAAATTGTTTTATCATTGTAGTTATTAAGCCCGAATAAAGAGATAGTTCTATATTTGAGTGAGTTACGTCTTCATTTGTAGTATGTAAAAATCTATCATTTGATTAATATTTTAAATACAAAGGTTTATAAGTAAATTAAAGCATGGGATGTATATTAAATACATTGCATTTTTGTTTTTAATACATAAGCTAGTATGTATGCAGCTAGTAGTAATAGGTGATGAACTTTTTGTTTACTGACAGACCGAGATACTTAATTTATGACTTAACCGAGAATCGAACCCAGCATCTCTCGGTTGTAACACTTGACACGCGTCTAAACCTAACGGATCTATTTGAATATAGGATCTAGTATGTAGTGAGGAAAATTCATTCATTCAGGATTCACGAAATGGTGAATGTTAGGTCTTTAAAGCATTGCGTTATTTACCTAGTACTCAGGAGTCTTTGTAGTCACGTGCCGGTGAAACTGTAATATTCGGCCAAGTGTAATTTCTCAAATGTGTCAACTGTCAACTAATACTTCCTTTATGAAATGTAAAGTGTTGTATTCGTGCAGTTCTGAGCTTAGATTAATGAGAAGATTCTATTCGCATAGTTCTTAATTTAACAGTATTATCTATTTTAGTTGTATGTATAAAAATCTGTCAACCCAACGAATATTTTCTTATTATTGTTGAAGATATTATGCCTGCAGAATTATCCTCTGTCGCCTCTTATGACACCCAGGGGTAGGTGACGGTGACATATTCTAACCCGCCGCCATAAGGGTAAATACGTATATACATATTCATATTAAATTCACCTTTTTGATCCCTCTGCCCACTTTCTCCCACGGCCAAACTTTAGTTTGTCTAAACTATACGCCTACAAAATTAAAAAAAAATGTATTTACGATACGCCACATATAGTTGAACAACTTTTTAATACTTACTTCCACACAAACATACATACAGCTCTAAGACGATAATGGCCGTTTTCAATATTCTATCTATCCCTTGTTTTGCTTACTAAAAACAGACAATTCTATCTATTTTCACTTACTTTGATTTCAATATGCTGTTAACGGATAGCCTTTGCTATGACTTTTGTCAATCTTACGTCATATAATCTGAGATAACAGTCTATCTATAATCTTTGATACATTATTGAAAACGGCCGTTAGTCAATTATTATGCCAAATATCATCCTAATCGTTCCAGGCATTGCGTGACAAATGCAAGACTGCCATATTAAATTTCAATATAGTTAAGCAGAGTAACATTTGTGGTACGTTTGTCAGGCCCAAATTACTCAAGCAGTCAGTTTTAATTAGAGGCTTTTGACAAACCAACATAATTTCGTTAGTATAAGTCGAAATGCTTCGTCATTGGGAAGGTAACCTTAAACCAGTACCTGTATATAGTAGATATTTCACGTGACGGCGTTCGTTCGAAATTATCCATTTATAAATTTAACATTAAATTAAAAAATATGTGCATTTTATTTTATTCATTTTTCAATAAGCACTAAAATAATAATTTAGATAATTAATTGGCCTTATTATTGGGTTTCAGGGAAAGGAGATTTAAGGAAGAATTAATGAAGGGAAAAAATTAAAGGAATTTGAGGGCAAACGAGAAGCCTAGGTGAGGTCAAATAAAAAAAATATAAAACAATATTCAGGAACATTTAACACAACGCTATCGAGTCCCAAACTAAGCAAAGCTTGTACTATGGAAACTAAATAACTGATAGGCATACCTTAACCTTATTTTGAAAACATACAAATTATAGATAAATCAACACCCAGACAGTAGAAATTTACAAGGTTCAATACTTCATAATTTTCTACTCGTGGGGATCAAACCTACACCCTCTGACGCAAAACCATTGCCGCATCCGCTGCGCCAATCGGGTCTACAAAAATCCTCCAACCAATGTATGATTTTAAGACTGTGCTTATATTATAAAGAGGAAATATTTCAAAAGACAAGAAGAGTTCCTAAAGAATCTTGATTGATATAAACGATTAAAGTTTGAGCAAAATGCATCATTTATCAATTTAATATACAAATGATCAATGTAATTCATTTACGTAATCAACGAGATGCAAAATCAATTCGCCAACATTTCACATGTTTAGATATAATTCATAGCATTGACGATTTGATTATGATGTATTGTTCCGAAATTCGATTTGCTTTTGGTTTATCTATACCACAGGTAATATAATACTATCTATACTAATATTATAAAGATTTGTTTGCTTTTTTGTATTGGATAGACTCCGAAAGTACAGGACCGATTTGGATGCAATTTTGTACAGAGATTCTTTTAAACCCCAGGAATGACATAGGATAGTTTTTATCCCCAAAATCCTACGGGAACGAGATAAATACGCGGGTGAAACCGCGGAGCTCAGGTAGTCATGTTATATTTTTAGGGTTTCGTACCTGAAAAGTAATATCGGGAACCTATTACTAAGCCTCCACTTTCTGCTTTAATGTCTGTCACTAGGCTGTATCTCATTAACTGTGGTAGGTAAAAAGCAGAAATTTAAAAAAAATATGTAAATTGGAGAGGAGTAGAAAAGGATGGAAGAGGAATGGGATGGAAATACAGACCTCCGGGCACCTGTTCATTGTACGAAACACATACTGCTTCACGTCGATCTTCTATTGGGGGTGGTATTTACCCCGGTACAAGCTTTGCCCAAGCGTGCAATGCTAGGCTCCAACTTTTTATTGCTAAAGATGTTATGCAGCAGAATTACCCTCTGTCGTCTCTTACGACACCCACGATTAAAATAGTATTGCGACACATGTATTGTAACCCGTTGCCACACGTCATATCTTAATTTAATACCAATACTATTTTAATCTTTAAATATTATTGATTTACTTTATATCACATACGTACACGAATCACCTTTTGAAATTCAAGTGTGGATGGTTCTCGCTCGCAAGATAAATCCAGAAGTTATATATTAGACTTGCAAATACAATTTCGCTAAGTGCAAATATTACTTTCTACTTTTAACATCGTAACGTTGTTCTTTTTCTATAAAGATGAAACATTTGTATTTTTTTTGTTTGGCATAATTTTACACAAAAACTACTGGATGAATTACAAAAGAAAGATAGTCGCATCTTCATCGATTGGCAAAGGCCATAATATAACATTACTAGCTGATCCGCGCGGCTTTGCTTCCGTAGTTATGTTACTATCTATCTAGCTATGTTACTCGTGGATAATGTAGCTTTCGTTTGGTGAACCAATTTTAAAATAGGTCCAGTAGTTTTTGAGCATTCTTAACAACTAAACAAACAAAAAAAGTTTTCCTCTCTATAATATTAGTGTAGATTTAGCAAAAAAAAACGTAAAATTGTATAGATGGTTTTCACTCTTTACTTAGTTCATAGTAATAAAATATATCCTCAAATAACAGAAGTAAAATTTAATTAACCATACGATATGTAATAGAAGTCCAAAGCATTCCACAAAGAAAATTTATGTAAGTCAATAAAGTTTAATATATTCAAATTTCATGCTCTGCTGCGAAGCCTTAAAGGTACCCAATAAATACTGAAATTCATTTAAATTGAGTAAAATTACTGGCTTTTAATGGAATTAGTAGATTTTAGAAATGGTCTATTGTCGTTGGTAGTAAAATAAACTAGGAACGCCCCGCGGTATCACTCGCGCCTTCTCTATATTTAAAAAAGTAACTATCGAGTTTCTTGCCGGTATCTTCTCATTAGAAAACCGCTGGTAACTTAAATGACTATTCATAAATAATAAAAAAAGTAATAAGTTTACATGAATAAAAATATTTTCTATTCTTTTTATTTCATTATCTTTTTTCATGATAAAATAGCTGTATTTTAGGAAAATAATTCATTATAGAATCTAAATGATTAAACCAAATAGATCCAGGAGTTTCGAAACCATATTGAAATTTCTAGTAGCATACTCTATTTAAAAGTACGTAAACGGTTATAGGTAACCGTAGTCAAGCATATTTTTATACATTTTTTTTTATATTTCATCAGGTACAACCAACAAGTTTCAACTTTTGGCCTTCTTACGTCCAGTTTATGTAAAAATAAAAGGAGTGGTTTTACTTACAGACAGTACAATATCCTACTACGCGTAAGTTTAAAACGTGGCGTTAACATAACTATCAAAACTTGGTTCCGATTGGTCGATTATAACCGCTCGTTAATAAAAACAATTCGTACCGGTTATACTATGACGTTTAGTATATAGGACTGGGCCTCTGTCATGCTACGATATTTTTCACAAAAATAAGTTACCTTACCTACATTTCATAATTGGTATTTTTTACAATCAGTGGAAAGGTTTATAGAAGGCTCGTCTAAACACCTAAACAAATAAATAAAAAAATAATAATTCAATCCTTTATTTTATCGTAACATAATATAATATTAGTAATTAATTTAATCTTTTATTTTGTCTTAACATATCAGTTATTCAATTAATATATTCTAAAACAGATGTGGAAAGCGGAAAAATTACGGTCCGTTAGATAACTAAATACGCCAATCAAAAACATACACTAGAGGGAAGGCCATTCTTGGAAAATCCTGAAATTAATTTTACAATTTTAGTTTAAATTACAAAGAATCCAACGCAGAACAGTTTATTAACAAAGCATTTTAATGCTGTTTGTTATTCTTTATACTATCATAGTATCTTGTGTTTGTTTTAACGCGCTACTTTGCATATTAAATTAAATAATTTTTAAAGGATTTTAAACGTAATACATTGTTTTACATTATTATTAACCCGACGTTTCGGACTCTAGAGCAAGCGTGGTCACGGGTGACTGAGATGACAGTTGTCTTCATGAGACCGACAGCAATAAGTTGTGAAGGGTAGTGGTGATACTCACCATTGAGGTACCTATGTTTTTGTGTTTGTTTCCTGAATACAGTAATTATTACTCCATTGTACATTTGATGCTATTATTAATAGTTAAGACAGTCTAAAAATGCAGTTATGTATTCTGTGGGATGTATAGTATATGTGTCATCTACATAGCACTTGAATAGCCTCGGTTTAATAGGGGTTGAAGCCAAGCTCTCCTCTGTGCACAATGACATCAAAACTTTTTTTAAAGAATTCACGTAAGATTAAATTTTCATTTAGAGCTGTAATATTTATTTGTTAAACTTTAATTTTCATTCATAAGTGTATTTCGTGTGTGTTTTTATTCGATAATACTCGGCTATTTGCCGATTTTTTGTAGCTAATAGTTTGTAAGTTTACTCGCATTGGAGTTCCGAGATAGGCATTGCCTAGCGCGAGCCTAATGTTACCAGTTGTTAATATACTATCGGATACTTTAAGTGCGAAACGTTTCTTGTTATTCCTCTGTATATTGTGAACGCAACTTAAAGTAATAAATGTATTTTTATCTTTTAAGACATCAGTTGCTTTTGCTACTTACATTATTACTTTTTTAAGAGCAGGCAAACGTATCTCTAATACATTAAACCCTACAACTTTGTTGGTAGATGTTCTATACATACTCTTCTATAAAAATACAACCTCAAAATAGACATTTAACAAAAATGTAGCGACAAGCATTACATGTCGCGTATGTGTGTCAAGCGACCCTATATGATATTGTGTCAACAGGCCGACGTTTTTAGCGCTTTCTCCACGTTACAATTCTTTGCAAATTATTCTATGTTTTAAATTATTGTGGCTTTTATAATCTATGTGTAACTTAAAATTTCATGGTTTTAGTAAGTGTTATTTTTGCTTTTCAAAGAGAAGCTTGTAGGCGACGATTGGGTAGGAAATGCGTGAGAATTGAGAATCAAGGTAAATCAATTAGGTTAGGTTTGGTTGGATGAAAAATATAGTAATACAGATTATATGAAGTATAGAGCATCCCTCCTGATTTTCATCGACTAATTTTTAAATGTTTATTGTATCTTATCCCTACACAATTTGTTAATATTTTATAAAATTTTAAACGCGTCAATAATTTGAAATTTTAATCTTTTTGTTCTTTTATACATTGTTTTATATAAGTTGTGGTGTGTTGTTCTGTGTCTGTTTGTTTTGTCGTAGCTTATCTAGGTCAGTCAAAGATCACCTATTCTGTGAGCCATCTCATCCTTGTTATCTCCAAAGCACAGACAGCTAAGAATAACAGACTATATAATCACCGATGCTCTAGCAATAGCCAATTCTGTCTATGACAGGCGTGTCAGAATCAAAAGAAGATGGAATATTATAGAGGAAGTTATTAACCTTCCAAAGAAAAAAGAAAGATACTGACAAAAAAGTTCATTGTCACGTTCCATTGATAAATATACTTAAACAGTCGCAACTTTTACTTTAATTATTTTCATTCTTATCCTCTTTTTCTTTTCATTATTGCTTGTATATCAGAAATGTAAGAATTTTCCAAAATTTCTTACCTTATTTTGATTACAGAACAGCAAAAAACATTTGATATTTCTAAATAAACTTTACAAGACTTAAACGTGATACATACACTTTATACCGTTTGAACTTCACCTTCGTAGTCCAGCAATTCCCCGCCACTGTACCCCGGTCACGTCGCAATAATGAAATGCATAACTCAACACGTACCGAATAAACTCTTTTACTACGCTCGCTTGCATTCCTTTTATAAGTATTCAGGAAATCAATGAGGAGAATCTTTTCCAATGAGTAAATTATAGAAAATTAACTATTGATCTATTTATAGAACTGAACAATATTCTGCTCGAATCGGGCAAATATCGCTCCGAATTGAGCTAAGTTCGCTCTGGAGACATAACCACTTCACCAAGTCATTTATTTATTTATTTAATTTATTATTTATATTTTATCATCAATACTTAAATACTTAACATTATAAGCAAAAAATATTCTGGATAATAAAACCTTTTAAAATGTGCACAGTACTCATGAAGGAGCAACAAAAAATCGTGAAATGTTTCAACTGAAGTATTCTTTATAACTATACCATACTTGATAGACTATAGTATTGTCACTTCTTGATGGAAATACATTTTACCACTACGCCATGATGATTCTTCGAAACCAGTTGTAAATTAAATAAAGTTATAGTTAAAAACAGACTATGTCTATATTTTCTGTAACTATACCATTTGAATTTGAACTTCACCTTAGTAGTCCGGCAATTCCCCGCCACTGTACCCCGGTCACGTCGCAATAATGAATGCATAACTCAACACGTACCGAATAAACTCTTTTACTACGCTCGCTTGCATTCCTTTTATAAGTATTCAGGAAATCAATGAGGAAAAACTAGTTTAAAAAACGTCTTACTCGCATAGAAAACTTGGCTAGTAAACCAAGTTCGCATCAAGAACTACTTCTCACGAAAAATAGCGCGAAGCAGCATCGCTTTAACCAATATATTTCGATCGAGATATTATGTTACCGTATGAGTTTGCAACGTGTTTAAAAATTTTATTAAAACCATAACTCAACACGTACAATAAACTGCATTTTATCTATAATCATCGTATTTGTTATTATATTATGTGTACCTTTACTGCGGCAGCTGAAATCGTAAATGCTATTTTTTATGTAACAGCAGGCAAGCGGAGCATGCTGTTCACCTGATGTTAAGTGAGTGACCGAGTGGCTTGAAGGAAGGGGAGGGGATAGGAAGTGGGTAAATGATGAGAATTTGGAAGAGGTGTAGAACAGGATGGAAGAGGAATACAGCGAGGCCCCCGCTCACCGTACGAAACACAGAGCAATACTGCTTCAGGCCGGTCTTCTGCTGGGGGGGTTGTAATTATTTGTATAATAATGGTTGTATTATGTAATTACACCGGTGCGAGCTTGGACCAATTGTGCATTGCTCGGCTCCCACTCTTTTATTGCTGAAGACGTAATGTATTACCTTCTATTGTCACCACATTTTTACACCCACGGGTAGAAATGGGTGGCGACATATGTATCCTAACCCGTCGCCACGCGGGTACTTTGCGTACTAATAAAATAACATTTGTTAACAATACGACCTATACGATTATAAAATGGTTGCATTTTAAAAATAAACTTAAAAAATCCGGACAAAAATTTTAATATGATCTTCAGAAAATAAAATGGTATTTAATATTTCATTCCAACAGAGGATATTGTGTTGATAAAGGGGATGACGGATTGAAATTCTATGTATTGTTTAAATGCTATTGTAATGCATAATATTATGGTTTTGTTTGTAAGGATTTAATAATGTTTTATATGTCCGTGGAGGAGACTCTAGACATTTTTGTTTTTAACAAAGCATAACGCATATTATTAAATCAATATGCTTATATTATAAATGCGAAAGTTTGTGAGGATGTATGTATGTTTGTTACTCTTTCACGCAAAAACTACTGAATTCTATTATGATGAAACTTGGTATACATATAGGTTAGGGTTCAGAATAACATATAGACTAGTTTTGGGATCAAATGTTACGACGTGATTAGAAACTAATACTACAAATGCGAAAATAACTCAGTCTGCGGGGACGGAACCTACACACTCCGATGCAGATCATTGCTATATCCACTGCGCCAATTTGATTGTCAATATAAATAATTTAATCCCAGCATACCCAAATTAAACTGTTAATTTTATCGAAAAATACTTCAGTCCGAACAATCATTTTCTTTTTATATTTTGTGTTGTAATACAACAAAAACGTACACTAATTAAATTATTAATGTCATGTATATTTGCAATATCTGAAAAAGGTGCAAACTAAGTTTTAAGTTCTGGAAAATATGTAATTATTTTGTTCCTGGCCCTCCTGTCTTAGACGGAATTTGCCAACGTCAAGTTTTCACACAGAACATCAGTGAATGGTATATAGTCTGTTACTTTCGATACTCTGTGCTTTGGAGATTTCATACACTTGGTTAGCAAATAAAAACCTTGACTTTGACTTTAACAATCGGCTATGCTGTACTTAATTAAGATGTGATTTAACTTCACCACTATAACCGTATTGAAATGAGTTTTTTACAACTTTACCATTGTTTTTCTGTTGGCAACACAGTAGTTTATGAGGCATATTTTTCAGATTTGTGATAAAGTTTTGGTAAGTAAAAGTGTACGTGGCTATAAAAGTATGAAGTAATGAATACAACAGTTGGAATTTTATTTAAGTTTTATAAGGATTTTTTTGTGAAGTTGCCTTTATTATCACTTGTAAGAACTTATTCTATGTTGGTATTTTTATTGAAGTATATTTTTTTTACTATTGGTATTTTCCATATTGAATAAAAATGCTTTTCAAGGGATTTTAATCACAGTTTATTACACACTCTTGGCCGAGCAAAGCAAGGTTTAGGAGTCGAGATGGTCAGGTAATTGTATGTATGTATATTTGTATGTAAGTATGAAAAATTCTGTCCAACGATATCTTTAGTATCGTTTATCGATTTTCAAGTTCAAGATCGATATTATATATATATTGAGATCAAATTTGCCTTTGCACATTTTTAACGCACGGTTAAAATCAATAACATTATATAAAGAGCGGCTTCGCTATAGAATTGGGAAATAAAACACGAAGGTAGAATGCACGTCCAAACTTCATTGATATATGACGTCGCAACTTTGAGAAATATGTGTATAATATAGTTGCCTCTCACATAATATTTATTGTTTTATTGCACAATGTTACACCTTCTATAATTTTTAATCAATTAGTTTTCTATTTTATTTACGTATCACTAAATTGAGAAATTTGGCTAGCTCTGAACAAATGAAAAAGCTAGAGAGTTTGTTTGTTTGAACTCGTTAATCTCGGAAACTAAAGATCCGATTTGAAATATCTTTTTGCTTAAATTTATCAAGGAAAGCTATAGACTATATAACATTATGCTACGGAAGAGAAGCTGCGCGGAACAGCTATTTTGAATCCAAAAGTCAACATCTATCGATAGTATAAGAATGTGATAAACTAAAAAACTGCCGAACGAACCCCCCAGCAGAAGATTGGCGTGAAGCAGTAATGTACTGTATTTTGTACTGTGAGCGGGGCCCGAAGGCTTCTATTCCCATCCCCTCAAGTTCTACTCCTCTCCCAATTTATCACCATCAATCCTCTCGTCTGCCTTCAAGCCGGCAAGGCATCTGCTACACTTTGTTGTTGTAGATGTCCATGGGCTGCATTCAGTCACTTAACATCAGGTGAACCGCATGCTCCGGTTGCTTGTTTTGACGTAAAAAAGAACGGATTTTGCTGTCCAATGCGGGGTGTTTAATACATTTTTAGCGCTTAAGAACAAACTTTTACTTGTATTTCCTAATGTTCATTCCTGAAACCTTAGTACAAAAAACCTCTTAAAATCACGTGTAATTTATAAGCACTCATCACGTTGTCTATATTAAAAGGTTCCCAACTTTTGACATCGAAGCCGAGAAAACATTTCTTAAGAATACCTTGAATTAACGTTTAACTTTACGGTTTTATGAAATAAGTTTGGAAAACAAGAAAATTAATGAGCGCTTTCAACAATGACCGTTTCGATGGCCGAAGACCTGACAAGTTTGGATACCTTTCCGAAATATTTGAGGTAACTTTTCTATAGGTTTCCTTTAATCTTATACTACCGGCTCGCCGCCATTTTTGAAATTGACGTTTGTATAGAATATAATGTGTATAATTATAATTGTGTTTATTACTATTCTATTCACAACTTCTTAATATTTTGCCACCGTTTTCCCAGAAGTTTCACGAATGTTTCAGGACTAAAATTAGTTAAATCGGTTCAGCCGTTCTTCAGTTTTCGTTTTTTATTTTTATTTATGTAGATAGACTAATTCATGGGTAATATCTTTAACATTGCAAATCTTTTGAGTTCAATGCTAAGTTCAATAAGTACTTCTTAAAAATATAATGATGCATGTAGTGTATGTGTATTTTATAAATCCTAAAACCGTTAATGTCTCGAGATCACGGGTAGTGGGGTGGTCAGTCACGCGCAGCCTCGGGCGTGAGCGGACGTGTTTTACCCTGACTACTGGTGACGTAACGAGCCATTTGCATACATTGTATACGTACGTACGGGAGTACTTACAATGCAGTTTTCATTCTTCAAAATCGTCCTCGTCTATGATTTCTAAAATTTTCCATCTAGATATTTCATGTTTTGGTACTATATTATTTCCTAATTGAACATTCTGCCCAAAAGTACACTGGAAAAATAATATAGTACCAAAACATGAACTCATTGGTTTGTAATAACACACTATTACCTTCATATCTAATTTACACCTTTACAAACGATACGTTGGGTTACCGAGCCAAAACAAATAAATCCACTCCAGAAAGCTTTTCTGCAAGAGTCCAGCTAGCCTTTTTTTCTATTTATCTGCCCCAGGTCATTTAGCCCCTTCCAATAAAAACACCCTGTGTACAATACGTACACGGATAATTGCGAGCGCCGGATTATTCAGCTAATCCCTCAGGAACCACAACAAACAAATGCAAACGATATAAGAATATAACGAAGCTGAGTTTGGAAGGATCAAGGAGAAATTAAATACAGGGTGATGTTTTCGCGCAAACGGGTAGAAGAAAACCGTATGTATTACAAAGGAATCTAGGAAGATCAGGAAATAACTTCTGTAAATAATAAAGAAGCATATCTACAGGGTGGGAAGGACGGAATCATTAATACTAGCCGTGTCCCGCGGTTTCACCCGCGTAACTTCTGATCCCGTAGGGATTCCAGGATAAAAAGTACCCTACGTGTTTTGTGAATACTCACCTACATGCATACTCAGTTTCATCTCAATCGGTTCAGTTTTGTGTGAAAGAGTAACAAACATACATCGATACTTTCGTATTTATAATAATAGTAGCAATACAAATAGTACAAATCGAATCAATATTGTGTACTAAAATTGTAAACAAGTCATCATCAATAGTTTGTAATACAATTTCTTCAAAAGATTTTAAGGTTAAATTCATCATTTGATAATATATAATCGAAGGAAATAGTGTCTGATTTTTATTTTTAGTTCGCAAACATTTTCTGTTCTTTGTCAAATAGTTATTTGACAAGGTAGTATTAAGTTTAATACTACCTTCTATTGAATTGTAATGACAATTACGTTTCATTAAAAGAGATTGCGTCATTCCCACCCTGTATGACATAAAGTCGCTTAAACTATTTTATTCTTCTAATTTCCTTTATCACAAAGTTTTAATATAATCCACAAAACAACAATTCAGCTCATTAATTTATACGCAGTATTCGACAATAATTTTAATACAAATTAGGTTAACGGCTCCGATGGTACAGTTAATTTTTGGTTAACGCTTGGTTAGCGGGCGAAATAAAAATTAAATATAAGCGTTGAAACAGAAAAGATGTTGTAGGGCTGGCAAATTCTAATTAAAACATTTTTTTTTATTTTTTATTTATCTTTTACGTCGTATTGTATGTATTTATCTTTTACAATGTGAAAACAATATGTTATTTTCCATTGTACTGTGTTGATAAATAAATAAATTTGAAATATGACATTTTTGTTTGCCTACGACTTCTGATGCGTTACATGCGGGGTCCTATTACCCAAATAACATAATCCAGCTAATAGCCTAATATTGTACGAATATTCATAAAAATCCAAGATTGACAAGCAAACATCTAAACAACCAAACTATTTTAAGTATAGTATATATTTAGTACATGTTTGTGTATACAAATAAAAGTTAGACTAAATTTTTTTCGTTAAAGATGTACTTTAAGTTTTTCTCCTAATTTCATTTGTGAGATATAATTATACTATAACTAAAGAATAGTGGCAAAAATAAGAGTTCTTATTTCATTCAGCTTATATTATTAGACTAACTTTTGCGCGCGGTTTGGCTAGCGTAGTATAATGTTATAAAGACTTCATAGATTAATGGTTCAAGTAACACTGTCGAGTCGTTCCTGAGATAATCACGTTCAAACTAACAGACTCTTTAGCTTTATATTAGTATAGTTATAAATATTCTGACTACTGTTGTATAACCCTGTTACATGTATTTTTCTTACATGTGTTCTAACAGCAGTAACTAAACTTTAGTTACAAAGGCTTACTTAAAAGTTTAGATAGGAAATGCAAACAGAACTCCTTTTTAAGAGGCTTAACTACTATGCATACGTATGAATATTTACTGATCTTTATTGTATAAACATTTTGTACAATGGAATTCTTTGGTCGTCTTTGTATAGACGTGTTATAAAGTACTTTTATTCATTTCTAGAAATTTCTTAGACGATCTTGTATCAATGAATATGCTATACGAAGAATTCAATAGTGAAGTCTGTTTTTTTATAAAGAAACAGTTACGTGATTTACTTTAGAGCAAATATGTTATGCAGATGTACGTCTTTAACGAGATTCGAACTTAGGACATCTCGGGTTTATCTTTGGATATAATTTATACTTTGTATTTTTGCTTCTTGATGGAATTGTACATCATCTCTATTTAGAGAAAAACACTACACTTTTTACTTTTTCCAATTCCTCTATATTATTATGAATTTTAAATTACAACATTATTCACGATCTTGGGTCCTTACATAATATTAAACCATAAAATGTAGCCGATAAGTTGCACCTAATATTGGTCTATCAGCATATAAAATTTCATCAAATTTTGTACGAGATTGACGCACATAGACACAAATAGAAAAAATTCTAATCATTATTTTGGGGTATATAAAACACACTTATTGCACAGCAAATACTCTTTTTTAAAAACATTCAATGTACAGATGGTCTGGTTACTGTTTTATTATGTGTATAGACAATGTATATAATATTAAATAATGATATAATTAGAACGATAAACAGCAACACAATCCCAATTCTTAGTATAAAAACTTAACCCGTGTTAAGTAACTGCAAGCCATGAAATAAAAATTAAACCCAGGCGAAGAGATTATCTCGTATGTTTCCGCATTAAGATTTATTTATTTATTTCTTACACATTAATACAATCTTTAAAAACAGAAATAGGGTTGGGCCTCTAACTAGGCAACGCCTGTATTTTTGGATCATTACATAATAATTTAGATTAAAGTTGATTACCCGATTGGCGCAGAGGATGTGGCAATAGTCTATTGCGCCGAAGGGTGTGGGTTCAGTCTCACAAGTACGTGATGAACATTGTAATTTTCTACTGTCTGGGTGTTTATCTATCTATAATATGTATGTATTTATAAAAAAAGTATGTCAATCAGTTATCTTGTTTCCATAGCATATTACTAAGTTTAGGAGATGGCGTTGTGTTAAATGTCTCAATATATTTATTTTGGTATCATAATATTCTCTTTGATTTGTGTGTTCGACTATATCCCAGAATATATTTATGTATGATATTTTTTTTTTTTGATTGAAAACTCGAAACTGATAACGAACAAGGACGTAAGTAAGGCTTCCTTTCAACCATGAACCCCTTAAAATAGCCACATTATTCATATATTAAGATAAATATTCCGATTTTTCCCTCTAAAAAACTTTTGAACGCACAACCCTAATTTTCAAATAAATGCACTTAAATGCTTATACCGGTCTCCGCAGAGCATTCCTTGTATAAAGTTTTGGGTCGTGAAATTTTGAACGTTCACATTAGAGTAAGGTTTTGTAAAGAAATTAAGAAATCAAACGAGCTATAATGAAGAGAAACAAAAAAAAATGTCGAAAATCATTGGAATAAAAAGTATTTTATAAGGGTTTTGATACTGTAAACTTTATTTGTTTGAAAATACTTTAATGTGTTTGCCATTCTGAATTTTCATCACCTCATATTAGAAAGACGGAAGTACACTCTACTGTTAAAATCACGTCTGAATATAGCGGGGTGGGAGGGGGCAAGTTGGAGCCCAAGATGGCCCATTCAAATTAATAAAAACTCAAATAAATTCGTGGTAGACATGCACATTTTCTGAGACATGTAGGTGTTCCTGACATGCAAAATTTCTAAATAAACTTCAGTTTTTTCTCATTTCGAACTAATTCACTTCTTTGCCGAAACAAAATAGCGATCCATTCTTGCATACGCTCTACACCATTGCATTTAATATTATTGTTTAGGTGTAATTTTAACAAAATGCGATTATTGCTCGTGAGTCATGTTAATATAATAAACTAGCTGTGTCTCGCGGTTTCACCCGCGTATATCTGTTTTCCCCGTTCATGTGGGATTTGATTGAAATCCTTTCTAACGGCCATTTTCAATAATGTATCAATGATTATGGATTGCATGTCAGATTATATGACAATAGATAGACAAAAGTCATAGCAAATGTATCCGGCGATAGGATATGCTGACAGAATCAAGGGATAGATAGAATATTGACATCGGCCGTTAGCGGATATATATATATATATATATATATATATATTAAAAAAATAGGGCCAAATTGATTATCTCCTCCTTTTTTTAAAAGTCGGTTAAAAACTCAAGGGTATAATGACTGACTTAGTTATGATAGAAGTTATGATGTAAGCATCCGCTAACGGCCGATGTCAATATTCTATCTATCCCTTGATTTGCTTACTAAAGTCAAACAAATCTATCTATTTGCACTAACTTTGATTTCTATATCCTATCGACGGATACATTTGCTATGACTTTTGTCTATCTATTGTCATATATTCAATCTCTACCTCCATAAAATGGGTAATTCTAAGTTTTTCACCGAAGCACGATTTCTCCTAGTTAAGAAAATCTATTTTAGCACAACTTTGAAGGGCTTCTGAATTGCCATCATTTTAATTGTCTTTCTAAGAATAAAATTGTAATAGGTAATTCCTGTGGAACAACGAAATATTAAAAGAACATAAAATAATGTGTATTTTTAGTCCTGCTAAAACCCTAAAACGGCTGAGCCAATTTGGGTAATTATGAATTCAATATATTTGTAAGTCCAGAAAAAGTTTGTGTTGGACAAATATGTACAATATAACAATATTATTTCGCTTAAAAAGTGAAAGTATTTTATATATTTTTCTATACAATCCTCTTTAACTTTCGACAAATTGATGTCTTTCAGAAATTTCCTTAATTAAAAAAATCTTTTGCAACGCGCAAAGCCTGGCCCACCAGTAATATCAACGGATAATGTATTTATTTTATTTCTGAATTAACGTACATCATACATATTAAATGCTATTTAACGGAATGTGCTTTTGGCTTCAGTTAATTACAACGATCATTTGTTTGCGACAAAGGCTGTTTATAGTGTTTATTTCGATTGCACGCCTCATAACAACAAGGCATGTGGAGTATTTGTAAATATCGATTTAATAATGTAGGGGAATATAGATTTATAATAGGTCTTCTATAATCTAGTAAAAACCTATCTGTGTAAGAAATGTAATCAAAATCCGTCAGTAGAATTTGTGGTTGACAAACAAGCATCATTTCCATTTGTTATGTTATATTACGAGGATTATTAATAACCAATGGGAACCCCCCTTCAACATCAACTTAACAAACAAACTAGACTAGTCAGGGATGCAGAACATATACCTCTTACATACCTAGTGCACACGTATATTATATTAGTAGTGTACGAACACAGAAGCACACGGACTCTATTCCTTTACTCTTATAATCCGATGGGACGGCAGATCGACACGACCGGAGGACCGACGGCTTTACGTCGTCTCTGAACTACAGTGTTATATTAATGCCACCAACTTCTTGACTCAGCGCTGTACTGTCGAGATTTTCGGATAAAAAAAATCAATTAAAAAAGAAAGAAAGAAAGAGAGAAATAAAGAAAGAAAGAAAGTTTATTCTATACACAAGCAGGTACATAGAGAAAAATACAGACAATTAGGTTCTTTATATGTCACCCCACCCTGGTATCGAACTCGAGGTCCTTCGATTAGTTAAAGATGCAACTATGTATACTCCAATAGGTTAAAAACTCACGGGTAGATACCTTTTCTATCATTTCTTCAAAATTAAAACGAAGGAGAGATGTGATTCATCGCTACAATATAAGTATTTTTAAAAATTTCTAATTAAGAGAATCATAATTAGAAAAGAGATATATAAACATCCTCCAGGTGCGTTCACTTTGAAGAAACTCGTTGTTACTCCGTTAATTATTTCCCCCCTAACACATCAAAAGGCATAAATCCTTCGTTACAATGGCTTATGATGAACATAGGAGCAACATCACTTATGCCAAAAAGTACAAGAAAAACGAAGGAGACTCCTAAACGAGCGAACTACACGCTTTTCGAATTTGACCTCAGTTATTATTAGCGATCTTACTTATGTAAAACCAACAGTAGATCCATACGGGCCTCGATAAACTATTTAAGAGTGGGAGCCAAACATTGATTATGAAAAAAAATTGCTAAGCTAGCAACGGGGAAGTTACAGAGAATCGGACTAACACATCAACCATCAGACTATATTTCGGGTCCCAGAGCTGGAGTCTCATATACCCATGCTTCATTCTTCCAGTCATATTGCTCCCCTTCCCTTAACAAATTCTTTACTTATACCCTGTCGGTGTTAAAGGAGTTTATGAGCTTCGGTACTCGCTCAACATCAGGTGATGCCGGGCGTTTGCCCGCTTTTGATGTAAAAGAAAAATATATTACTCAAGAAACTCAAATTCAAAACAAAATGTATGTACATAATCGAAATAAATATGTTTACATACTCATATACAGATGTTTAAACTAATATTATAAAGAGGAAAGATTTGTTCGTTTTGAATTGGATGATATTTTGTCCAGAGATTCTTTGAAACCCCAGAAATGATTTAGGGTAGTTTTTATCCCAATAATCCTACGGTAAAAGGATATATACGTGGGTGTAATTGCGTTACTCATCTAATACTTAATAAACAACAAAATGAGACACTATCCTTTCACAATGCATTACGAAAAGCAAATTCAAATAGTACCTAAATCAATAATCAAGTCAACAATTTTCATGATGTGAAACATCACACAGTACGCATCAATAATTTGTAGTCATACGAAAGACAAATATTGAAAATCTCTCCCTTCGCAGCCCCATCAGTATCAAACGATTGCATTTTATTTGTTCCACCGGCGAAGGGAAACGATAAAACCAAATCAGGTATAGGTACACCCTACCCAAACAATGTTTCTGAGTCCCTTCAGGCATGAAATCAGCAAACAATTTTTAATTAAATCCAGACAAGTTCATCTGTAGCTTCTGCCGGTGTAGCGAAAAGTATAAGCTATTTAATTATTTACATAAAAGCTTCATTTTTTAATATTGCAGATTTCAGTATTCGAAGTTCATTGAGATGAGATGTACCTTAGTCGTCTCAGTCAAGTCGCAATAGTTGGAAAATAATTATAAAAATGTGCCGGTATAGACATATATTACAGACATATACATTTAAGCAACAACTTACTATATTCATGTATTCGAAAAATGTCTCGATAGAAGCAAATGAAGAATGTCGGACAAATGAGTAACTTAAAGATTATTCTGTTAAGAGCTCAAATCAAAGTGGTGTTAAATTTCCCTGAATATTTACATATTAATCATCAAAATATTGAATAGAGCAACTTTCATATAGAAGTAGTTTTTTGACAAGGTTTTACTAGATTGATTCGCTGCCAGTTCCGGGCATGTATTTTTTCCAAAAAGACATGTCCGGAGGCCTTAATATGTTAGGACAGTGTGTTATACTAACTTTACTGCTATATTCATGCAAATAAAGATTTCATTTCAAAAATAATAAAATGGGGTTCATGAACTATCTGTATTATTGTACATTCGTGATATAACAAAACAGATATAGAAGTCAAACTCGTGTTTGTACTTCACTTTTCAAACGACATCCCGCTCAGACAGTTCCGACGTGACCCGAGATAGCGTTGAACGGTATTAAGGCGCGGTTATATTGGTCGATGGTAAAGTAAGCCATAAAGCAAGCATTAGGATCGTTTTCACTGGTCGTTAAAGCTTGAATTCGATGGGGAAGTTCTCTATAACTGTGGTCAAATAGTCGTAGTCTCGATATGTCTCTATGAGTTTTAATAACGACGTGATTGGCGCAGTGGATATCGCAATGGTCTATTGCCCTAGAGTGTGGGTTCGAATCGCAAGAGTAGAAAATTATGATGTGATGAAATTGTAATTTTCTACTTCTTTTTCATTTATCTATAGTATTATGTATTTCCAAATAAAGTATGTTTAATTTTCATATATCTAATTTAGAAAGTTTTAGTTTTAGGTAGTGTTAAATGACCAGTAATATTTTTTGACAACTGCCTCGTTGATCTAGTGGTTGCATCTTTGACTACAGATCGAGGGGTCCCGGGTTCGATTCCCGGGTGGGGCAAAAAAAATGTTATTAGGATTTTTCTGACAAATAAATCATAGTAACAGCCCTGAGTTTGGAAGTTGACGGTGTTGGAACACCCCCGTGCCTCGGAGAGCACGTAAAGCCGTCGGTTCTGCGCCTGATCTCTCTCCGGTCGTGTCGGTCTGCCGTCCCATCGGATTATGAGAGTAAAAGGAAAAGAGAGTGCACCTGTGTTCGCGCGTACACTTGTGCACTATAATATCTCCTGCGCAGCTGGCTAGTCTCTGTTGAGATTGGATTAATATTTATTTATTATTTATTTTTGCGATACTAAATTTAATTTATTAATCGACCAATGTAATTGCGCCTTAAGTGCGTACCTCGAGCGTGCTTTGTCTACAGTTGAACCTATTTGTGATATTACGTATTGAAATAATCTGAATACCTGTCATTTGCATTTCTGATCTTCACACTACACCTATTTGTTTATCTATTACACTGCAAAACTAATTAAAACTTCGCACGGTGCATAACGCTTTTACGGTAAACTCGATCTATTTATAAGTCCAATAAAGTCCACGATTATCTAAACAATTTGAATCGTTGCATGATTATCTAAACAATTTGTGTATCTATCTTAAGGCTTTTTTGGCATAGTAACATAAGGTGAACCGCATGCTCCGCTTGCCTGCTGTTACATAAAAAATAAAAAAAAGTAATGATACTCATAGAAAATCTTATCTATAGTCTATTCGATATGTCTCATATCTTTCTTGTTTTACGGCCATTTTTAATAATGTATCAATGATTATGGATAGATTGTAATGTCAGATTATATGACATTACAATCTATCCATAATCATTATATGACAAAAGTCATAGCAAATGTATCCGTCGTTGGGATATTGAAATCAAAGTAAGTGCAAATAGATAGATTTGTCTGACTTTAGTAAGCAAAACAAGAGATAGATAGAATATTAAAAACGGCCGGCAAGATAATCTTAAAAAAGTTGAATATTTACAAAATCTCAATAGATGGAAAATAAGAAAATTAATATTGTAATTATACGATCTTTAGAAGTGGGAAGAACAGTATCCTAGAATCAGAGAGAACGTCAAAGTTAATTTGAATTAGACTTTTTTGTAACTTCTGATTATGTTAATACTTGCATTTATTTACATTTAAACAGAAATCAAAAAGCGTTTTTAAAAAGCTCCTTAAAGTTTATGGGTTTTAATAAAAAAATGGAAAAAAAAAATTATTGAAGCACTTTTTTTATCTATAACAGTCATTTTCATAGACGATAGTGAACATTTTATATAGCTTCCTAAGCGTATTATTGTGTCGTATTAAAGACACAAAAAAAATCTGCAAAAGGCTCATTGAAACACATTCCTCATCTATTAGTTCGTTTTTTTAATCTGACGACCCGATTGGCGCAGTGGAAATGATCTATGATCTATTGCGCCGGAGGGTGTGGGTTCGAGCTCCACGAATAGAAAACTATTATGTGATGAACATTGTAGTTTTGTACTGCTTGGTCGTTAATTTATCTATTGTATGTATATTGCAAAAAAAAGTATGTTTAAGTATGTCTGTGATCTAGTTTCCGTAGTGCGAGCCTTGCTTAGTTTGGGACTGTCCCTGAATTATATTTATTTATAATCAATAGTGCTTTCAATAAATCTTGTATCCAAGACTTAAAAAAACGTAACGAACTTAGTCCAATAAAGTCCATGATTATCTAAAAGAGAGAAATAGCAAAGAACTCAATATGTTGAAAAACAAAGAAGTTAATGTTCTAATTATACAATCGTTGGAAGTTGGATGTTTTTCTGCGGAATAACATTATTCTAATATCAAGGAAAACGTTAAAGTTAATGTGAATTAGACTTTTTGTAATTTTCAATTATGCTAAACACTTGTGTTTATTTACATTTACATTTACGAAGAATACAAAGTTTCAAAATCCTATAAAATAATACTTTAGAGCTCGACTTTGTATTGCCTTGTTAATATTAATATAAAAATCTGGGTAGAAATTTTATTGATAAATATTTTTTTTGTTTGTTCACTTTTTTGTTATTTTAAGTGTTGTTATCATCCTTTATATATCTATATAAATAAAAATAAATTTCCGTTCGTTAGTCTCGCTAAAACTCGAGAACGGCTGAACCGATTTGACTAATTTTAGTCTTGGAATATTCGTGGAAGACTAGGGAAAGTTTTAACGGTGAGAAATATGAAGAAATTGTGAATAATATAGCAAAAACCATAGTTATTTATTTTCATACAAATAGTTCGTGTCTGTCAAATACATCATGTTTAAAAATGGCGATATGAAGTTCGCCGGGACAGATATTTTTTAATTTTTTTTAAATATTTGGTTCGCTAACTGGTTAAATAGTTAAAAATAAAAAAGTATAAAAACCAGTAAAATTCACTGTAATAGTCATCTATTACACTGATTTTTCATAGCCAATAAAGAGCGCTTTTATAGCGAAGCCAGTGAACCGTATTTTCTTTAAGGCTAATATCAACCTTGTACTTGAAAGTATTATTAAGTGTAAGCAGTAAAACGTGGATTCGAGCATTGCTATGAATTGGGCCAAGTTCGAAATAATCGGAATGAACGAGTATTCATACTGTGTTTCGTACGTATTACCACAGATAATATAATACTATAGGTATTACCAAGGGTACTTAAAAGTTAAAACAAAGTATTGTACGTGATTTTGGGCTATTGTACTTTGTACCCCGCCGTCATCCGAGTGACTTCTGATTCCGTGGCTACTCAGAGATTATAAGTAGCCTATATTTTTCTGAAGCCTTGGCATGCGTTACAGAAATCTCCCGCACCCGACATTTTCTTTGATTTTTCGACTTTCGACTAAAGTAAATGCGCCATTAATGCCCACCTCGATTAATGGTTTATGCAGTAACTACAAATATGTACCTATTATATCTATATATAAAAACAAAGACGGGTTTGTTACAACACTTATAACTCGAGATCTGCTGGACCAATTCGGCAGAAAATTCGTGGGGAGATAGCTTAGGACCAAGAGAATAACATGGGATATTTCTAATCCCGGAAATCCCATGGGAACATGTTATATACGCGGGTGAAACCGCAGAGCACAGCTAGTAATATAATAATGATAAAGCCACACCACCGATACTTTTCACTGCTCAGTGTACGAAATTCCTAAAAAGAGTAACAATTCCTGTAACAATTTCTAATCTAAATATTCTATTTTATTTTTGAAGACCTATCCAACGAATGCCATTGGATAGGTACGTCTTCAAAAAGCAAGTAGAGGTTTCTAAAAAGATTTTTTACTAAAATAAATTTGCCTACAAAATAAAAAAAAATGAAGACCACGCGTCCGAATCCACTGGCGGAAAGGTAGTAAATATATAAATAAAATAACACACTTTTTCTTCTTCTGTTTTTTTTTAATTTTATTTTAATTTCCGCATTTATACTTAGATATTAAGCAAACAGTATTGTAATAATATAAGTTTTTATTTTTTGTACATACCTCTAATTGGTGTATACATCATAGCCAACTAGATATACATTTTTCGAAATAACTCTAAGTTTTTATGTGTACACTGTTGGTATGGCGAATAAATAAAAAAATAAATAAAAAATAAACACACAATCGACACTTTTTCCTGCCCAGTGTACGAAATTCCTAAGAGCTGTTACAAACCAAACAATAACAAATGAGACACGATAAAAGATTACTGGTAAATGAAACCATTTCAATATAAATTGCATACAAATAAGCTGTTAATGGTAGCCAATTACATTTGCATTCTGAGAGCAAATTACTGAAAACGGCCCGGAAGGCACTTGAAGTATTAAATATTGGAAAAATATGATCGCGAACATTTGACACGTCGCCATCTGTCTCAAAATGAATAACAAAAAATAATCAAAAGTTAATTTTTAGGATTTTCCTGTGTGGCGACGGGTTAGAATACATGTTTCGCTACCCCATATCTACCCGTGGGTGTCGTAAGAGGCGACTGAAGGTAATGCCGCTGCATAACATCTGCAGCAATAAAAGAGTGGGAGCTGAGCATTGCACGATTGGGCCAAGCTCGCACCGGTGTAAGTACAACCCCCCAGCAGAAGACCGGCGTGAACGGGTGCCCGGAGGTCTGTATTCCCATTCTATTCCTCTCCCGTCCTGTTCTACTCCTCTCCCAACCTCCTATCATTAATCCTCTCTATAACATAAAAAAACATAAAACAGGTACATATAATCAATCACATAAAAACTACTTGATAGATTTTGATAAAATTTTATGCAGACCAATATTAGGTGCAAATTATATGCTACTTAACTAAACAAAATACTTTTTAAAGCTCTGCGCTTAATACAATAATTAGTATTGAATACTTGAAATTAACTTTGAAATGCATCTTTAAAAGGATCTAACACAAAAATGTAGCTTTTCTGGACTATTATAATTTCTGTTTTATTTTCAATCACTTTAAAACCCACCCTGTGTATGGAGCTATATAGTTTGCATTCATTAAATACTAAAATTAAAACTATCGTGGGAGCGTACTGTTTGTTTGCAATATCGCCAATTGTTTTATTTTCGGCTCAATGGATCAAGCCCGCAAAAACTGAAGCATAATTTTGGTTTGGAGCATAATATACAACACACACTCCCACACGCACGGGATCACGCTATCCTTTTTCGTTTTCTATTTTTGGTAAAAATTGTATATTGTTAAGCATTTCAATATAATGTTTCATACGTAGGAAAGCAAGGCTTTAATCTCATGAGCTATGCCTATATACCTATATACCTTATTTGGAAGCAGTACAAATAACGACTTTTTTATTGTTTACGTACTCGAGTTCAACGATGTCGCTAGTCAACAAGTTTAATCTACCGTCTTTAAAAAAATATAGTAAAAAGCTAAAAACTAAAACATATTATTATCGTAAAATCAGTAAGTGTAAACATTGTTTTATAAAATCATTGTATAATGCATAAAATATAGTAGTCGCTGGCTTATTATGGACGGAAAAACTCGAATGAGTTTATGATTGTATCATTCTAAGATATTTGTAAAAGCAAAATCTCAATCATTTAACCATATAGCCCGAGACAAAGTGGGTAATAAAATTATTTTATTGGAATCGCACAGTACCTAGATAAATTGTCCGAATGTAAACACGCTCATATTTTACGAACGCCTTAGTTCTAGTTCGTAAAAAATGTTTTTGCGAACAGTATCATATAAATAAAGGATCGGTGGGTTAGAAGTATATATATAGGACATTATTCTTTTTATTAGGAAGGGATTCTAGTCCCGTACAAAATCTTTTTTTACTTAACTAGGTCCTGCCCGCGGCTTTGTATTAAATTTGAGCTTAAAGGTTCTATCAATATATACAGCTGTCTGTGTAAAAACGTATGTGTCTTTAATTTAATTTACTAGCTGTTCTTTGCGGTTTCACCGTATATAGCACGGTCCCGTGGGATTCCTAGGATTAAAAGTAACTTTTGTTCTTCTCAAGGTCAAAGTAATTTATTTGCTGAAAATATAGGCACTTCTGATGTTATTTTAATTCGTTCATCCAATACTTTTTGGCATTAATTGAGGCGTGCAAATATTAAAAGTATGCTATTTATAAAATAAAGAGTTACATAATAATTACTTAACGATTATTGTAAACATTATTCATTATATTATCATTATTTTATATAATTTATTAACGGCCGTTTTCAATATTCTATCTATCCCTTGTATTGCTTACTAAAGTCAGACAAATCCATCTATTTGCACTTACTTTGATTTCATATAATTAAGTCAGTCAGTTTCACTCATATAATTTAACAAGAATTTGACATAACAATCTATCCCTAATCTTAGATACATTATTGAAAATGGCCGTTAGAGTAATATGTCATATCCATATCTAAACTATCTTTACGAATTTTCTGCCGAATTGTTCTAATATTTCGAGCTATAAATATTGTAACATACCTGTCTTTAATATACATATAGATTCCATCTGTCAGGTCTTGACTTCAACTGAATGAAAAGGTGCATATTTTTAAGGTAATAAAACAGCACAATAAAGTTCCCAACTAAGGCTAAGAGCGCCAATTTCAACTCGATCTCTACGTCACCTCCAAGTGTACTTGGTCGAGCTCACACAGGCATTTTTAGAAATGCTATCTACCTATTTGAATACTATAATTTATACGCTCTATTGTTACCTTTTGGAACGGAACTTTCAAGCAAACATTTTAGTAATTACACTAAAATATTAAGTTGTGGAAAAAGTTTTGTTTATTTGATTTCCTCTTTGGGACCGTCTATTAATCACGTGATTTTCAAAAGGGGGGTTCTATAAAAATCACAGGAAGGAGGGGGGGAGTGTTTAGTAATATAATTATCACGTGTATTTATTTTTTCCAGATACTTAACCGAAAAGCGTCGTTACACTATAATACACTTTCCTCGTTTGTGTCGTTTTAAAACAAAAATAAAATTTGTTAAAAATGCATGTGACATAGGAGGGGGCGGGGTGTTACTCTACACTTCTATTATAAGGAAAACTTTGTTTGTTTGTTTGGTTGTAATGAAAAGGCTCAGAAAATACTGGACCGATCTTAAAAATTCTTTCAACTATCTTAACTATTAGCGAATGTAAATTTGTAATTTCCCACAAAAACTGGAACGATTACAAAACCTCTTGCACCATTGGAAAACTGCATTTTCACTGAGCAGCATAGGCTATATTATAAACTATATAACGATATGTTACGCAAGCAAAACCCGTGAAACAGCTAGTACAAAATATATGGAACTTTCAGAAAATTTAACACATTAATCCGTGCCGTCCCATTCACTATGTGAAGAAGCTTAATAAAATACGAATTTAAAACAGAAAATATCCATTTTACACTTCCAACGAAGTTAAATCCAAGTTAAGCTTTATATACAACAGTGTCCATTTGCAAAATAAAAACAATTTAAAACTATTGTCATTTATTTTGTGTCAATTATTTGCTACTGACCACGGCCAGCCATGTACTTCTTACAAGAAATTATTGAGAGAATGAGAAAGAAGATATAAGGAAAGGGTTAAGGATCACAGTAAAGAGAGGTATTATAGAAGTATCTGAATGTTTAGGCCCGGTTCCTATAAACATCATACAGCCATTTTCAATAATTATGGATAGATTTTAATCTCAGATTAAATGACATTTGATTGTCAAAAGTCATAACAAAGGCTATCCGTCGACCGCATATTAAAATCAAAGTAAGTGCAAATAGATAGATTTGTCAGACTTGAGTAAGCAAAACAAGGGATAGATACAAAAATGAAAATGACCGATAGTGTAACAGATACGAATCGGTTTTAATGAGCGGTTTTAATCAACCAATCGGAGCCAAGTTTTGGTGGTTAACGCCACGTTTATTATAGATACGCTTTAGATTTACGCCTAGTAGGATATTGTACTGTCCATAATTAAAACGACTCGTTTTATTTTTATAGGAACTGAGCATAGGGAATATATAGGGATACCCTAAACCCTTGAACGTCAATTTCGGACGAACACATAATCTCATTTTAAAACATTTTCCTTAGACAATTCGTAAAAAGCCCTCGACAATACTTACGTGCTTGTTGCATGTTTCATACAACAATTTTCTTCTATATTTTCATCAAATCAATTCAAATCAAATCAAATTCATTTATGCTCATATATACTCATGCTGAACATGGTAGTATTGTCGCCACAGTTTTTTTACATTAAGTTAATATTAGTTTAAGCATTAAAATAATATTGATACAATACAAACAGTTTATTTTTTAAATTTAGTCAATAGTGATTCGGCTTTGATTGTCAATAATTATTTACATTTTTATTATTAGAATTTATCATTTAAGAAGTCTTGTGCGGCATAATAACACTTGTCACTAAGAAATTTTATTACATTATTTATTCCTTTTTTTGTTTTGAATGATTATATACTTTTATTGCCATTTCATCAGCAACAAAAACGTTCACTTTCACAAAATGTATCTTTTAAAAATAGACCCAGATATTTCCGAGACGCCATTCACATCCATCCACGCTCGGCTGCACAATATTGATATCTGCGTCACTTATCCGTCAGCCATCATATCTCACAGCGATATTTCAACCGATGTCCAAACCATATTTGCCTCTAGTTAGCGATAGGCTCACAAAATGTGTGTCAAATGCGGGCTACTATTTTGAATTATCGTTGCGCATTATTAATACGAAGCAGAATACATTTTAAATGAAAATTTTGAGAGTATTAGTCGATTTGTGGGAATAAGCAATATCAAAAGTAAATTTACAACATATTTGAGAGCAATCATGTAGTACTGTTTTTTTGATGATCAAAAAGAAATTTTATCATTTTCTATAAAGTAAAAGATTAGGGATAGTTTGTTATCTCAGATTATATGATGTTAGATTGACATAAGTCATACCAAAAGCTATCCGTCAACAGTATATTAAAATTAAGTGCGTTCATAAGCCTTAACAAAGACAAGCATTCTGACATTCCAGCTGACACCTGACATTGGCAGAATCCATCTTTGATGGGAAGCCATTAAACAAAAAGAAGAAGAATATATTAAAATAAAAGTAAGCGCAAATAGATAGATTTGTCTGACATTAGTAAGCAAAACAATGGATAGATATAATATAGAAAATGGCCGTTAGACGATTTGTAAAGAGACATCGACAATACTTGCGTGCTTGATGAATGTTTCATAAAACATAATCTACTATATTTTCATCAGCAATAAAAACGTTCACATTCACAAAATGTATCTTAAAAAATAGACCCGGATATTTCTGAGACGCCATTCACATCCATCCACGCTCGGCTGCACAATATTGATATCTGCGTCACTTATCCGTCAGCCATCATATCTCACAGCGATATTTCAACCGATGTCCAAACCATATTTGCCTCTAGTTAGCGATAGGTTCACAAAATGTATGTCAAATGCGGGCTGCTATTTTGAATTATCATGGTGCAGTAATACGAAGCAGAATGCTTTTTAACCGACTTTAAAAAAAAAGAGGAGGTTATCAATTCGACCGTATTTTTTTTCATTTTTGTTGAAATCTATACAAAGTCGGTGCAAAATCTTGTTAAATTGAAAATAGATAAAGGCACCGAGGAAGTCGGTTCTATTTTTGGCAAAAATTTTTATTAATTGTAAATTTTGTTAGTATTAAACGATTTGTGGGAATAAGTAATATCAAAAGTAAATTTACAGCATATTTGAATGGAAAAACGTAGCGCTGTTTCAGAGTAAATTGTGCCAAGTTCGCGTCGAGCTGTTACCAACCTCGTATTGGAAATGAATAAAAAAGTGACATTATAAATGGTACCGTATTTCAAGTTAAAAGCAGGCCCGCCATAAATTGAGCCAAGCTTCATGGGACTGGCGACGCGTCAGCCTCGATCTTGATCCTTGTAAACTGAAAAATGCCGTCTCTCTCTCTCTCCATCATAATGTCAGCATATTTCGTATTACACGCGGGTAATAAAACAGCTACCGGCGGGCCTACTTAAAAGTAATCTAAAATTCTGTATCCTCTTTGCAATCTTATCCTATACCCACATTTCCTATCATCAATATTTGCCTCCAATTTCGTTCTTGAGGTTCCCTGAAGCGGCTACAAATAAACTTTGCTTATTGATAAAAACAGTTTAATTTTTTCTGACCAATCACATTTCGAAAGAATGCAATCGAAGCTTCACCAATGAAACGTAGTGATTGATTAATTCCTACCTCGCTTCCGATTTCTGTTCCAATTTCGCGAAATAAATTTAAACAAAGCAGATTCTAGATTTTTCGGAAGCCAGAGATTAATCGTAGCTTAAACGGTGGGATTATGTAAATTCGTTTTATAATTAGTTTCCCAGTGATAAATGAAACAAATAAATCGATACTTTCAACCATGTAACTGGTTATATATTTGTGATTAAATTGTCTAATTTTTTACGATCTGTGTTTTTATGGAGCGTGCGGTTCATCTGATGTTAAGTGACTGACCGCAACGCATGAACATCCACAACAGATAAGTGTCGCAGATGCCTTGCCAGTTTGAAGGAAGAGGAGGGGATAAGAATGATGATGGGAAATTGGGAGAAGAGTAGAATAGGATGGGGAGGAACGAAGCACAGTGCAATACTGCTTCACGCCGATCTTCTTCGGGTAGGGTGGTAATCTCACCGGTGCGAACTGCGAACTTGGCCCAATCGTGCTACGCTCAGCTCCCACCCTTTTTGTAGCTGAAGATGTTATGCAGCAGAATTACCCTCTATCGTCCCTTACGACAACCACGTTCACCTACTTTAGGATTTCATTCCCATCCGCTTTAGGTCTATTTTTACTATATAGTTATATAGTTTGAAAAGAAAGAACATAGGATACTCAAATCCCACGAGAACGGAAAATATACGCAAGTGAAACCGGGTACTATAAGTAAACAAAAAACACTTTCATTGTATTAAAAACTTACTTCATCATATAAATAAATAATGTCCTTAGGAAAACATCCATAAAATTACGAGAAAAACATCCAACAGTTACGAGACTGAATAAATATTACACAAATATTTCTAGTTTATTTTAGCATCTAATAGAAATAAATCTAGCCTCGAAGCTCCGGCCCAATACAAAATACATTTCGCTTTCAATAAATATTCTTTTATATTTCAGTTCAGTATTCTAAAATATTAAATAGCATTAGAAAAATTGGAAACAACCGCAATGCGAGCATTCCTTACATATTAGGGTTATGTATCCTTTGAACACGATCCTATTATTAAACTCGGAAGGAAAATACAGTAGATAATCACTATTGAAAGATACTTTTCATATAAGAATAGCTTTTCAAAGGCGGATTATTGAGAATACCATATTTTCTATGAAACGAGTCGCTAGCAAAAGCCAGTCTTTTCGTTTTTAATACACAAGTGACTGCTTCGTTGCTCTAGTGGTTGCATCTTTGACTGCATATCCAGGGGACTCGGTTTCGATTCCCGGGTGGGGCCATAAAAATAGTCTCTATAGCACCCTTATTCCGGAAGTTGTCGGTATTGGAACAGCCCATGCCTTGGAGAGCACGTAAAGTAGCCGGTCCTGCGCCTGATCTCTCTCTGGTCGTGTCAGTCTGCCGTCCCATCGGGCTATGAGAGTAAAAGAATAAAGAGTGTACATGTGCTTACACGCATGTTGTGCACTATAATATCTCCCGCGCAATAGGTGGTTAATTACATTGTTAACCCAAAAATACATTTTTAATTGAAAAATGTTTACGTAAGCAGGGAGGTGGTAAGAGCAATGCTTACTTTTGCTGACAAGGGGAAC
>LQNK01000026.1:360136-381830 GCA_001586405.1 Phoebis sennae
GGGGGGGGGGGTAAAAAATTGTAATATTTGAACGGCCCCTAAGGAGGAACGTTTTTTTTTAATACGCAAGTCTAAATTCACACTTGATAGACATACAATGACTGTAACTGCATTTCGTTTAACAAAAACAAAAAGCATTTATCTGAATGATGAACGGCCATCGATGGGTCAGCAATTCGTGGGCCTCGTAAGCAAAAGCCGTATAGTAAAAATTCGATACGTCATTTACTTTCATTCCCATGTGACTGATAGTGGTAGCTTATTTATTTATTTTATTTATTTGAAAGATAATATGGATGCCCCAGAATGTCAAAAGACACCGGGTAGACCTAGACGCAGGTGGAGGGACGAAATAGATGCTTTTGATTCAAATTGGGAGATTCTCGTCAAGAAGAGATCCGAGTGGAGGAGAAAAAGAGAGGCCTTTGCCCAGCAGTGGGACACAAATGGCTTAAAACAAAATAAAAAAAATTGAAAGAGACGCCAACTGCATGACAAAATTACATTAGATATAACTATCAAATTATTAATACACAAGTGGATTTGCATGCAAATTATAGGCATATATAACATTATTATTAATACTTTTAACTTATGCATAAAAAGATTCCGTGAGATTAAATAGTGAGACATATTGAAAGATTACATTAAAAATAAAATTAAGATTTGATACTTTAAAAACAATATAAATAGATAATTAATTCTTATTTAAAATTTAGTCAATTGGGATAAAATTGTACAGTTATAATTTAAAATATATAATTATAGTGATATAAATATGTTTCCAGGTTACAAATATAAGTGAAATGAAATTGTGTCTACCGCTATTTGATACATTCAGTAATATTTATAACAATGTAATATGATTGTTAATAACCTCGTGGGATTATGTTATTTGCATAGACAATTCTAGCGAATAAAATTATTGTTTAAATAATGCAAATGTATTCACAGAGAAATGACATTGTTGTTGTATACTTCTTCACTGTATAATGTACACTTATAGGAAAACTTTGTTTGTTTAGTTGTAATGAATATTATGCTCAAAAACTTCTGGACCGATTTTAAAATTATGTGCCATTCGAAAGCTACATTATCCACGAGTAACATAGTCTATAGTTAATAGTAGTAGCTTTTATGGGCAACGGGCTCTTTTGGGCTGTACCCGGCTACTTACAGAAATAGGTATCAACTGCAGGTTTTTTCCTCCACTTCAACTTTTACTTTTAAGTCATTTAGGAAATATTTATAATTAAATATTATTCATCGTATAGAAGTAACTTGTAAAGGAAAGTTTAACATGGTTTGTAAATTGTAACGTATTAAGCTAAAACAAGTCTTTTTACACGTTACAAATAAACCCACTTACGTTTGTTTTAAATAAATATAAATCCTTTTGTAAACTATACTCGAAATTATTTAAATATATTTTTTTACTTATGTAAACCTAAAACGAGTTGTTTATTAGGCGTAAGTCTAAAGAATATCTATAATAAAAGTGGCGTTAACATAACTACCAAAGCTCGGTTCCGATGGGTTAATTACTACCGTTCGCTAATGAAAACGACTCGTATCTGTTATACTATGAGTTAACAGGGCTTAATTGAAAATGAATGAAATGAAAATATGCTTTATTGCACATACCAAAAGAAAAAAAGAACAACAAGAAAAGTAACATAAAAGTAGTATTAAAAAATATACACAATTGACGGCCTTATGGCTACAGAACCATCTATTCTTTAATTAAATTAAAATTGGTATAAAATAACGTAAAATGTAAAGGAATTCATCTCCTTGTTAATACAATTAACAATCCTTCCGTAATATGATAAATGTGAAAATTTGGATTGAATCGGATTGTATGCAAACCACACCGCAGCTACTTACTGAACAGATTTTGATAAATTTTGTATACAGACTAGGCAACAGATCTTTGTTCTCGAAGTCAAATAGTTTTAAATTTAAACAAAATAAATTGTTTTATTGATCATAAGGAATTTCAAGAAGTAAGATGTAACTCAAATATACTACAAGCTTAAGCTTTATAATATTAGTGTAGTAAATTTCAAATGGTAACATTTCTCAACTAATTTATGATCATCTACAATACAACAGTGTTTAGTACAATGAAAAACAATTTAGTAACGTGTGTAGTTACCGCTAACGAAGCGGTTACAATATTGAAGTTAAACAATTTCTCTTATAATTACTGATAGTAGGGTGTCCATAGGTTAAGGAATTTTATGAACCGTGTATTTTTACAAGAAAAAGATTATGCAACAATTACATAAAGCACCTCTCCAAAAATGTAGAAAACAATGACAGAAACTATGGTCAATTACAGAATAATGTATGTCTTGGCTTTTACTGAGTATAGGTTACTTTCTCACCACCCGAGTATAAGTTCTTCACACCACAAGTGCGCCCGCTATTTGCAAATCTTTGATATTTCTGCGTTTTAAGCAGTTGTGCTGAATCCATTTTACATTTAGGTATCAATAAGAGCAGTTTGTATAAAATGTACTACTTATGTTAAGTGTAATCAGTGTATTAAGTTAATATAGAAAGAAATACGAAGTCCAAGAATATCCGAGATTATCCAAAATCACAGTCACCACCCCACAAGTGCGCTCGCTCTAGGCTGAGCGTTAGTAATTACAAGCCTTTGATATTTCTGCGTTTTCTGACGAATACTTCTGACGAGAGCCTAATTATTGTAAACTTTCATAACCCTTCACTTTTAACGTGGCTTAAAACTTTTAATTTCTTTTAAAAGTCCTGCAGCACGGTCTTCGTAATTAGTAAGGGCAGTTTTGTCCCTTGTTTTTGGAGGCATGGTCACAAGAGCTTAAGGCATGTTAGTTAAAATTAGTAAAGTGATATTTAACTTTGATAATGTAAAAAACTTTAAGCCGAAAAAAATACATCGGGTTTTATTTTAACTGGATATTTTTTTTTCTTTATTTTTTAGTTCCATTGAGCCCTACTTCAAAATCCAAGATTTTGCACCGACTTTGTATAGATTTCAATAGAAATAAAATAAAAGTTTTTTTCTACTTCTTAGAGTGGGAAGTCGGTTCTATTTTTTGGCAAAAAATTATTATAAGTGTGAAGAAGTCAGTTCTAGTTTTTGTTTGGTAAAATGTTATTCGATTTTGACGACCCGATTGGCGTAGAGGTTCAGCAATGGTATATTGCGCCGGAGGGTGTGGGTTCGATCCCCACGAGCAGAAAAGTATAATGTGATGAACATTGTAGTTTTCTACTGTCTGGGTCTTAATTTATCTATAGTATGTATATATACATGACTAGGTGGCGTTGTGTTAAATGTCCAGGAATATTTATTTATTTATATTCATTATTTTTCCATTTTCAGTGACCTGTGAAAGGTTATCATAGCTATTTTCCGCTTAGCCAAATAAACGAAACAAGAAATATCGAGTAATGTCGTTTTAAAACTTTGAGTACCTAATTGAAATCGTGAACTCCTCTTGACTTGAGTAAAATAAATTTTAAAGTTGCAGCGTCCACCCTATAAATAATTTAGTCTTAAATAATTTCGTATTGTTGTTATATCATTTTGGTTATACATTTCGTATGCAAGTGGCTTATTAACTTTCTACTTTTCTTACTACTTTTACTTACTACGGCTACTTTTACTTTCGTCGTACAAATATGTACGACTTTCATAATAATGTATATATGTAATCGATGTATTTATTGGCATTTCGAATTGAAATTCGTTAGGCTTTTATTAAAATAAAAATTTCAAAAAAGCTAAGCAAAAAATCCGTTAATCCTACAGTTTTGCAGAGCACAGTAAACCTTTATAAGTTGGATTGCCTTCATTGAAACACGTGGTATTTGTGCACACATCGGAATCAATTTCCAAATTGTTTGTTTACGATAAAACTTTTATTAATAAAGGTTTTCACCCGCGGCTTCGCACGCGTCATCTAGAAAATTCTGTTTTTTTTTTATTATAGCACTTACATTTTATATTATTTACATCGTATACAGGGTGTCCCAAAATTCAACGATAATACGGCACCAGGTGGTGGGCCTACTCATAACTACTTGAGGAAAAATAAAATAAAAATTCAATCTAACTTATTTTTTAAATTATAAAAAAAAATTGATTTGCTTCAAAAAATTTCACCTACTAAGACATTTTTTGTTACCATTTCCACAATTTTACTAATATTTATAACTTTTCTTTTGTATTGGAAACTTAAGTAGCACTGCTATCCATCACAATCATTTAAATACCAAGAATGCATGTAGTTTTTACATAAAAAGCAATTGAAATTGTATTTTTCTCTAAAATTTCGAAAGATTTTTACTTTCAGTCAACTTTGATTCATTGTGGTGTAAAAAAATGTATAGTCACCACTATGGCAAGTCTTATCAAAAGTTGGCGCATCTATTCAAGATTATAAAATGGTAAAATAACATAGGAAATCAGCCAGGACAACCATTCTAACTATTTTTAACGAGAAGAATCAATCTTCATAAATTGTTAACATTAATACTTTTTACTATCAAATTATCAATTTTTTTTTATAATTTAAAAAATAAGTTAGATTGAATTTTTATTTTATTTTACCTCAAGTAGTTATGAGTAGGCCCACCACCTGGTGCCGTATTATCGTTGAATTTTGGGACACCCTGTATATATTATTATATTTATATTTATATATCAATTAGTATGTATTATAGTGGTCGTCATAGCGTTTATGTTAATTATTTATTTATCTGTTAGCAGGGGCCCACTGAAATTCAGCGCTGAAATGGCTTTCGACATCGCATCCATCCATACATCCTTAAAACTATATAACACAACACTATTAAAAAGTAAGGGTACTTTTAAATTAGGTCGTGTAATAAACCTCCGATATTCAAAAAAGAATAAAATCATTCCCAGATGTTCCTCGCTCCAATAAAACTGTTTGCTAAAAATATATTAATTACGTTTGCAATTTCGCGTCATTGATATCTACGGGTTTAAAGTTTTAACGCAATTCAATATTTATATATCTAGCTAATCCTGCATTCGAAAAATACCCGATAACAGTTGAATGCGTTTGCATGGAGGTATTAAGTCTAGATTAGTTTAAAAGTATTTTCATTTAAAAGAATTGGAATCGAATTATTATAGTGGATGGATAGGTTACGTTTGCTACGGCTTTCCGTATTTCTAAGCTAAATTAATTTTTATTGCTTGTTCCTTGTTTCGTGTTATCTATGACAAATTGGAAACAGCGTGTTGATTTTTATAAGTGGACAAGGTACAAAAATTATTGTCACATTGTAAAGAAAAACATATTATTTGTCTTTTTTCTATCAAACTGTTTATGTGACAAATACAGAGTAAATTTTTGAAGTGGACTTTCAGCGCCGAATTCTCTTCTTTGATTCTTCGTTTTTTAAAATAATATTTAAAGCGTCTATAAAAGATATATATTAAAGTGTCCCTTACGATTGGGTACTATATTAAGCCTATATATAATTTGTAAAGTCATCGTAAGTGTAAAGAGTTAGCAAGACAGAGGTCTTGTGAACAAACAAAATACGGTAATCCTACACTGATTAAGTTTGTTGTTGGGAATAAGCTTTTGAACGATCTCAGAACCACCCCACACCCCACCCTGGTACTTTCTTCTATAGATTTTGTTTCGGATAATTAGGTTGTTGAAACATCATACACCTTTCCTTAATAACAACATTCAAAACTATTCGAATGACAAATACTAGTAGACAACAATCGATACCTCTACAGTATGCTGGGTGTTTGTGTGTGTGTGTGCGTGTGTGTGTGCTGCAGAACCCCGTTCTATATAAGTTAACGCTTTAAACGCTCTCGATATCGTTATATTATTATATACATATATCATAATATTGTGGTTTATTAAATTAAATAACTTTATACCACAATGACTAAAATTTGTTTAATTTTCCTATAATTTAATATTTTTCAAATAAATATGTATGCACAATAACTTCTACACGTAAAAATAAAATTTCATTATAACGATTCGAATAAAGTAAGTACAACAATCGATACCTCTATATTATTATTAACAACAAAACATACTTTGATATGCATTTTAACCTTAGTAAAATAATATTACGCAAATATTATGTTATAAATGTATCAGAACAAGGCACTTCTAGCAATCTAACCCCACACATGTCACCAGCAGAGAATAAAAACGAAAATATGTCCAAGTCAGACCCTATATTCTACTAATATTATAAATGCGAAAGTTTGTGAATGTTATGCATGTGTGTTTGTTACTCTTACAGAAAAAGTACTTAACCGATTATGAACCTTGTAATATTTACTCAAAACACCATAACTTTTAAAATTAAACCGACCGATTTTGACGACCCGATTGGCGCAGTGGTTCAGCAATGGTCTATTGCCCCACAGGGTATGGGTTCGATCCCCACGAGCAGAAAATTATAATGTGATGAACATTGTAATTTTATATTGTCTGGGCGTTAATTTATCTATAGTATGTATGTATTTACAAAAAAAAGTATGTTTAAGTATGTCTATCAGTTATCTAGTATCCATAGTACAAGCTCAGCTTAGTTTGGTACTAGATAACGTTGTGTTAAATAGGTATAACTCTATTCAGCATTAATTAATGGCTGACCCGAGTGATTACAATTTGCGCAAAATGTTCGAATCGACAAATTTGGTCAAAACAAGGTCACACATCATATACGCTTACTGTATCTAATGGACGGCTTTATTTTCTTCTTTCTGTACCTTTTGATTGCAGTTCTAGCTTGAAAGAGTAACAAACTACATACATCCTCACAAACGTTTTCCTTTATAATATTAGTAGATTTCACATATTTACTTATTTTTCCGTAATGATTATTAGATACTATCACCAAATATACTTTAAAAAACATTTTTCAATTCCCGAGCAAATCTTAAACTTCAACCTTCATTCCTCATCCTTGTCCTCGTGTTTGTCCTCATTATGATTTAAATTCCGTTTAACATGTAATATGAAAAATCCCCAAGCAATAGCAGGTCGGATCATAAATACGCGTCAGCCCTCGTCATGTTGTCGTCTGCCGCGTCACGTTGTCTCCTGATTGGCAAACCCTTTTTAACATAATCTCATTCTATATTGTTACTTGTACTTACACTCGTGACGCTGCATGCCATCATATGTACCCCTGATATAGAGTAACGGCCGTTTTGAATAACGTATCAAAGATTAAAGATGGATAGTAATCTGAGATTATATGACATTTGATTGTCAAAAATCATAACAAAAGCTATCCGTCAACAGCGTATTGAATCAAAGTAAGTACAAATAGATAGATTTGCCTGACTTTAGTAAGCAAAACAAGGGATAGATAGAATATTGAAAACGGCCGTAAGAGTGTCGCGTGTAGACTTCAAATAAACAATCTCAGTCTACGCCATATTCGAATTTTAAAGATACAAATGCTTTTTTCATAATATTTCAGCATCGGAATCCAGCAACGTTCGATTTTAAAAAATTGAACTGGTGACTTCGAACTTTCGAGTGATTCAAAAATCGAATTTAGATATCAAAATTTAATGGTTCGAAACATTCAAAAATCAGTCATACAACGATTATGATTATTAAGTCATTATTATTAATTTTACCTACTTTTTTAAAAGCTATCGTCAAAAGTATTACTTAAAAGCATATTTAAATAATACTTTTCACTCGATTGCAGCTTTTACTATTAGTCGATGCAAAAAAATCTCTTACGTATATTATATTACATTCTTGAAGTTCTACGCCATTTTGCGGGATTTAATAATAAACCCCTTCACCCGTTCTTACGTGGCAATATGTCCCTCCTTTATTGTCGTTTACGTTGCTTTACAAATTAGTGTTCTTAGGAAGCAAACGCCGTTGCTTCCTTTAGATCGATAAATATTCTTTGGAGGAAAAGCAAAGAAACAAATTAATAATTTATTTATTCAATTAAGCAACTGACGCTCATTTGTTAGTATCACACTCAAGGACAATAAGTTAAGATAGACAGCATTGGAAGTTTATAAAAATAAAATTAATAATTAAAATCAAAAAAACCCAATTAAAATGAAAATAAAACATTAAGGATTAAAAATTACAGTTCAATTAAAAATCTAAAATCCTAAATTTAATAAAAAAAAATATTACAATAATTAACTTTTCACAAGTCCATTAAGATTGTGCCGACTTTAAAATAAAAATGTAAATTATTGATGCTTCACTCCCGTCGTATGATGTTATATAGTTATCAGGGATAATGTAGGATTCTAAAGGTAAAATAATTTGCAACTTCATTTATTTTTTCAAAAATCCCGTAATAACTTATTGCCAAACATGAGAACTTAACTTCCTCACACAAACAGTAGTCAATTTTATTTAATTTTTGTTAAAATGAGATATGCGGTATCATGTATAAAAAATAAAAAAATAAAAACGAGAACATCCACCTTTTTTGAAAGCCGGTTAAAAGGCGATTTCAATATGCAATATTTCAAGCACATTTCGTCTCAAGCGCTTTGCACCCCTCGAAATAGCAAAATACAGGTTAATTGTAATTTGGCGTTAATTCTTGCGCACCGTTTTAATCTCGACGATATTATGGCACGGAGATATTTCGCGATAATTACGGTCCTAATCAACATCTTGTTGAACCCTAACTGTGTAGAGCATGAATGTGTATAGAGCGGGCATGTGTGTGAACGTAGGCACGAATATGAACATTACTGTGAATTTATTTATTTATTTAGGCTTACCAACTAGATACATAGGTCTTATTGCTAAATTAAGTTTAGATTAAAATATTATTGCCACTTATGTATCTAACTTAGAGTAGGCACAGCTTTACTTATTAATATTGTTACAAAACACACTTAAAGTTATTTATAATAAAATTAAAAACTTGTTTTCTGAACACGAAAACTTTATAGGTGGAAATGAGAAACCTATTTTATATGAAATACTAGTTGTTCCCCGCGGTTAACCCGTTCCCATTGAAAGTATCCTATGTCCTTCTCCTGGTCGTAAACTACCTCCCTACGAATTTTTTGCAGAGTTGGTCTAGCAGATCTCGAGTTATAAGTGTTGTAACAAATACAACTTTTTTACAAATACATCTTTTACTATTGAGAAATAATGAAGCATTCTAAAACACATTTTTAAATCGATAAAATTAGTTTGGATTTATTCCTTACAAAATACATCTTTCAATCTTTTTCTTATCTCATTCCGTGAAGCCCTCTACAGTCAGAGTAAATTACATTACACTAGCTGTTCCACGCGGCTTCGCTCCCGTAGCACGATGTTATATAACCTACGATACTCGTGGATAATGTAGCTTTCGAATGGTGAAAGAATTTTTAAAATCGGTCCAGTAGTTTTTCAGCCAATTCATTACAAACATCAAATAAAGTTTTCCTCTTTATAATATTAGTGTAGATACGCTTTAGACTTACGCCTAATAAGATCAATATCCTGAAGTAAAAATAAAACGAGTCGTGTTATTTTCCTACCTAATAAAGGTAGCTCTAAGGATCTACCTAACAAATGTTTCTTAAACTTACGAGATGTGCTTTGCGCCCTCTATACCTATTTATACTCTATGTCCGTTTCCATGGTTACAAGTGTGTTTATTGGATGATGTTGGATTCTTGGCTCTGGGCTTTGAAATTGAATTGTAATTGATTGAAACTTTTAGTTCAATGAATCAAAACACTTATGAAATCATTGTATAACAATAAAATATAACTACTACGTATATTTTGAAAGCTAGGGCCATTTTTGGAAGGTGTTTGATGCAAGGTAAAAACTTATGTGATGCCTATCCTGTTATACCCCGAAATGGAACTGGCTGGTTCAGTCAAACCAAAAAGACCTGTCTTTTTGAGAATAGGAAGAAAGAAAGAAAAAGCATTTATTCCAGAAACTACTAATAAAATTATTCAACCACCTCCCCAAAAATAGCCCTAGCTCTCGGAGTAGGTACTATGAAAAATTCCGACCATTGTGGCTGGGAAGTGAAAAACGGTAAACTTTCATTTTTGTTTGATAAAAAAGGCGAACATTTCAGTAAAGAAATAAAAAAAACTTATTTTAAGTATGTGTTGTTTGATTGTTGAAAGGACTAAAAGTGAAAATTGGCATTTGTTGGAACAAATTAATGAATTTATAAAAAAATTATTTAAAAAATCATCACTATATTGTCAATGTACAATACTATAATTGTTAGTTATTTTTCCGAAACCAAAGATCTTGAATATTTTCGCTACGCATTGAATGTCCGAAACAATGTTTATCATCTAGTCTAATATTCCCAAAAATTCAGTGTCTGTCAAAAAAACGCGACAATTTTTAAATGATCTGTGGTCTCCGGATATTATGGGAGATTCCATCCATCATAACCGGGAAGCGAGGCGGAACGAGGAACGGTGTACCGGCGATTTTTACCTCCTTTTTGACGGTTATAATTTCTTTATTTCATTTGTACCTCTCCTATTGCTATAAGAATAAGTACTGATTGTGATGAAAGGGTTTTAGTTAAAATAAGTATAATAAGCAAGAAATTATGGATAAAAAATTAACTATAATCACAAATATTAAATAATTCTTCCTAATAATTATTTTCACTGTTTTTGAGTCGAAATATTTATAAAATAGTGTAGCAATTTTAGGTCCACAAAAATGATTTTTTATGTCTATAATTATTTAATTACACTGAAAAATGGGCGAAAATAATTTTATTCCATGTTTTGCTAAGGATTTCTTAACTCCTAAGAACCTATTCAAAATGAAATTATTCTAAACAAGCTGCGCCCCGCCGTTACACCCGCGTTACTTCTGATCCCGTGGCAACTCCGGGATAATCTTAAATGTTATTCTGAACCCTAATCTATATGAATACCAAGTTTCATCATGATCGGTTCAGTAGTTTTTGCGTAAAGGTAAGTAACAAACACACTTACATACATCGTAACAAAATTTCCCATTTATATTATTAGTAGGGCTAGCTGTACCGCGCGGCTTAGATCAAATAAATATAAGGGTCCATATCACCGGCTATGCCTAGCTTCATTGCTAGAGCTAATAATTCATGTAACACAAATCGCTTAATAAATATTTTTTTTTTATTTTTACAAGCAAAATCTTCAGCTATATTATTAGTATAGTGAAAGCTTTTCTAAAGTACACTACGTATCAAGGATAGCTGTTTAAAAGCGTGGCTATCACTTATTAGGAAATTTATTACCCTGGTTCCCCGTTAGTACTTCACTGGGAACTATAAAACTAATCCCTACTAAAAGAATATAAGGAATCGATCGAGAACCTTTTAAGCACATGTCTATGGTCACTAATTAAGAATATGCCAAAGAAAATATGAACCAAGTCTTCACACAACTAGGTAATAAACTACTATTTTGTAATTTATGTCTGAAACTACTGGACCAATTTTAACTAGTGGCTATTTCGAATTAGACATTGAATTGTATAAATCAAAGATGGAAAATTGGGAGACGAGAAGATCAGGATGGGAGAGGAATGGGATGCGAATACAGGCCTCGGGGCTCCCGCTCGACGAAACACAATATTCCTTCACGCCGAACTTCTGCTGGGTAGATTCTCGGCTCCCATCTGTCATTGCTAATTTACGGGCCTGCCACAAGCGGGCGTGCAAGGCATGTACCGCACGCGGGCGGCCCGTCCAAGGGGATGGCAAATAAAGCCATGGTTGACATGGCGACACGTCAGCCCCAATTTCTAGCGGGTTTACTGATGCATTGCAGCAGAATTATCCTCTGTCACCTTTTACGACACCCACGGGTAGAACGAACACACGTATTCTAACCCGTCGCCACACGAAAGCTTTTTCTTTATTCGCAAAAAAGCTAAAAATGAATAGTAACCATTTCTCGTTCCGCCTCGCTTACGCCCGCGATGATGGATGGGATCTCCCATAATATCCGGCAACCACAGATCATTTAAAAATTGTCGCCATTTTAAAATGCGCTCGCCATTCTGACAGCTTCATAACTGAATTATTGAGGACATCATTCACTCTTTAAATGTCGAAAAAAATCTTCTCCCTTACCCTCTGTCGCCTTTTACGACACCCACGGGTAAGACGACACACGTATTCTAACCCATCGCCACACGGGTACACATTTTTTCATTGTCTATTGTCTATACAGATATTATGAAGAGGAAAGATTTGTTTGTTTGTTTGAATTGGATAGGCTTCGAACTACAAGACCGATTTGGATGAAATTTTGTACCGAGGTTCTTTGAAACCCCTGGAATGACATAGAACAGTTTTTATCCCGAAAATCCTACGGGAAAGAAATATATACGCGGGTGAAAGCCGTTCAGCTATATATCAATTCAATTCTATTATGCACTATAAAAGTGTTTGTAACTAAGGTATATTATAGATCGAAAAGCTTTTACAGTTCATGTTAACGTTCGCTCGAAGCCATTATTTAACAAGAGTGTTTTTATTGCTGCTCGACTTGGATCGGATAAATGTAAGGATGGATTCCGGATTTTTTCAATGTCTTTTTATTTTTAATTTCATGTGAGTTCTGTGTTTACTGGAGTAAGTATCTACACTAATGTTATAAAGAGGAAAACTTTGTTTGGTTGTGAATAGGCTCAAAAACTACTGGACCGGTTTTAAAAATTCTTTCACCATTCGAAAGCTACATTATTTACGAGTAACTTACGATACATATATAACATTATGCGAGGGGAGCGAAGCCGCGTGGATCAGCTAGTCTCTTTATATGACCCATCCATTTTTGGAAATAGCAATTTTGATTCGGACATTTCACTCTTGTTTCGATTTGACTAATGAGTTATAAGGAATCAATTTTTGTATTCTTAATTAATTTAAATTAATAAAATACGATATTGGAAGTTTCATCATCGTTTCAGCAATTCTTACCTCATAAAATAAGTTAACAGTAGAATTTACCAGTAAATATTCCTAAATCAAAATAAATGTGACAAAGGAAGAACCATATAAAATACTCCAATTCTATATGAGAGAAATATTCAACCACAGCGTCTTTATTAAACCGTTGTAACAGAAAACCGGAAAATTGTAAAATATCTCGTCCAATATAGAGGTTATACGACCACCGGGCATTCTTAAAAATGTCCGGAATTCTCTTCAATAAGTCAATGTTACTAGATAAAGTACGGAATTCTCTGTAGATTAAATTCGACCATGAGATTATATGTAAGGAATTTATCGTTGCTCTTTATTATCATTTCATTTTAAATTTAGAAATAAACTTAAAAAAAACAACAAACATAACTTCCATATTACGTAAGAACCAATCTAATTTAATTAACGATTTAATGTTCATTTAACGAACAAAGTAGGAATTATTTTATTTACATTTCAATACAAAAAATAAAACTTTTTGTCTGCAATTATTTCCATATTATAACAAGTCTTTAAAATAAAAATGTCAAAAATATGTTATAATAACTATTATTTGAAATAGCAAGCGATGACGCTATTTCCTTCGTTGTATTGTAAACATCTTGAGGAGGCAAATAATGAAAATGAATCCCATCAAGAGTGTAAACTTAAACTTAAATCACGAACAATAAAAAAAAACAAAATCTAGTCTATAAAAAAAATATTACAGCTGGTAATCGAACTAAAAACTATCATATTTAGAGGTCAGTTTAAAATACCATATTTTTCAACAATAATATCTTTATTTTGCCTATGGCAATCCACTTTCATAATATAATCTGTCCCACTAACATAATCTGTGGCAGGTAGTAAACCAGGCCATAATGTTATTGCCGCGCTGTTTTGGCACCAACCGCCATTGGGCACCTCTAGAAAAGCGTTAGAAATGATTTAGTGCCCTCCAGTATGCCTGAGATGTCACATCTATTATGGATGTAAGCTTTGGAAAGCAATGCAAGGCATATTTATCGAGAATATTTATATGATAGTTGGCAAGTTCAAACGGTTGTTGAATCAAACTTTTTTTTTTAATTCACATGATCTATGACACAGACTACCAATATATTATATTTGTATTATTCTTTACTGTTAATACGTAACTGTTAATATGCATACTATTCACTGGCAAAACATGTAGACTATAAATTTGTTTCAAGAACTCTGTAAGTACTATGTTTTTTACAAATAAATAAAAAATATATATTTAATGATACTACATTTTTTTAATGAAAACTTCGTTTCTTGTATCCACAAAAAAGCTAAAAATTAATAGTAACCATTTCTCGTTCCGCCTCGCTTACGCCTGAGATGATGGATGGGATCTCCCATAATATCCGGCAACCACAGATCATTTAAAAATTGTCGCCATTTTGAAATGCGCTCGCCATTCTGATAGCTTCTTAACTGAATTATTGGGGACATCATTCACTCTTTAAATGATGAAAAAATCGTCTTCTCTATAAAATAATGTCTCCCTTCCCACAGGAGAAGGATTTTGCTAGTATCGAGTAGACCTGAAGAATTACAATTATATAACATGTATTGAATGAATCAGGTTTCCCAAAAAAAACTCAATGACAATATAGGAATTTGACTACGACATTATAGAATTTTTAACACCTACTTTACCTTTTAATAAAATCATCCATGATATAGAGTCTCAAATATTAAATCTGTAGCTCTAATAATGGGTCAGGCGTAGGAAATTTTATGTCAACTATAAAACATTATCGCACTAAATCTATCAGCGTTATGATTTTCTCGGCATTTTTAATATCAATAAATGTTTTAAAATATATCAGTTTCCTTTGTATTTAGAAAAAGGGACAAAGGTATATGATTTTAAATATGAGCTTTAAATAAAAAATAACTGCCTAAGTAGGAAATTAAAAAATAAAAATAAACTTGGAATCAATTCTACAGTCAAACGACACTGTCAACAGTGAACTATAAAGAGTAAATAATTCTCTTCAAGTTTAATTAACTTTTGAATCTCTTGGATTAATTAAATTATTTCTAACCCATTTCCCTGACTATCTTTCTAACTCCGTCCACCCCTTCAATCTTCAAAATAAACTTTTTAAAATAAATATGATATCTGAACATTTTGGCTTATTTATGTAGCAACGTATTTTAGGCACGTAATGGAGTGAGTTGTTCTTAAATATTCACTTATAATAAATGTACCATTTATTTAAAATACTGAATGTTGTATGCTCTGTTTTATACTAACAGAGCATACAACATTTGACTGCCTCGTTGGTCTAGTGGTAGCATCTTTGACTACAGATCGAGGGATCTCGGGATCGAATCCCAGTTGGGGCCAAAAAAAATGTTATTGGGATTTTTCTGACAAAGAATTTTCTGTAACAGCCCTGAGTCTGGAAGTTAGCGGTGCTGGAGCACCCCCGTGCCTCGGAGAGCACGTAAAGCCGTCGGTCCTGCGCCTGATCTTTCGCCGGTAGTGTCGGTCTTCCGTCCCATCGGGTTATGAGAGTGCACCTGTGTTTGCGCACACATTTGTGCACTATAATAATATCTCACGCGCAGTTGGCTGATCTCTGTAGAGATTGGCCGCCGTGACCGAAATTCGGTTAGGAGGAACGTTTTTCGTTTCGTTTTAGTATAAAACACACATAATGCAAACAACAACAACCAATAATTGTTGTCTACCAAACACATTACAAAGCCTACCCCAAGCTTTTTCATAAGTTTAGAAATAGTGTATAAAATTGAGCTAAAAACTTTTCCACTTCGCTTTCCTATACTAAAAGAAAGTAGCCGTACAAAATTTTAATGCTATATTTATACATTGTTAATAACATAATAGCAAAATATAATTTTAAGTGCAAACAGAACTAGGATTACAACTACGGTAAACAAGCACCGTAAGCGTTTTAATTAATTTCTTATTCAAATTAGCATTAAAAACTGCAATCCCAGTCGGACTTGCGATTCTATAGAAAACTTTAATTAACCGGCCGAAGTTTGCCGTATGCAATGGTTGGTGTAAATCTTAGTAGAAAGATTTATTAACTATATACTACTACGAACTACAAGAATAGATTAAAAACGCTTCAAAGTTCAAGTTATGTCTTGCTCTTTCAAAAAGAAAACCTTATACCTATAGTTTAATCTTGTGTTTGTTTTAACGCGAGTACTTTCCATATTAAATAAAATACTTTTTAAAGGATTTTAAACGCGATTTATTATACATTATTATTTAACCCGACGCGGACGTTTCGAGCACTTTACAGCGAGCGTGGTCACGGGTGACTGACTTATTATTCCTTTAAAACACCTTTAAAGCTCCTACACATCGGCAGTTGCATACGCGGACTTCATCTGTTAATGGCTTGCGGATGCATCGGCAGACGTAAATTACCTTCTACGGATGTCTCTTTCCGTCATCACGTCCGCGGACGACATCGGTAGATGACGTCCGCTGATGTGTAGAGGGGGCATAACACCAAAACTGTTGCAGTAGCTTTATTAGCCCTAGGTGACCCTAGGAGGAATAGGCCTGGAAGAGAGATGGAAATAGGGGCCCACTCGCCGTACGAAACACGCAACGATACTACTTCACGCCTTCTAATTGTGGTAATTTCCTCTGCGAGCTTGGTCGAATTCATGCTAAAGCAATTTTTGGATCCCCCTCGGAAAAGTCTTCTAAATAACACTAATATTTACTAAAAATTTAAAAACGTGCTCTTAATTGCATAAAAGGCAAATTTGTTTAGACACGAATTTATTACTCTGACACAAAAGTTATTTGTACCAAAACACGCGGCAAATAAAATTCGAGACCAATAAGTCAAAACGTAATTTCGGCAAAAATCACACGCGCGTCTTATTCCATTTATTGTCTGCTTCCCCAATTTGTATAACAAATAAGGTTAAGGAAAATGCACTTATTTCCCGCCATTTCCCTTCAACAGGATTATTCGCGTCTGCAAATCCATCGTTTAACTTTTTCAAAGAAACTTCTGGAAAGGGTTGGTTGTAAAAATTCATTGTTCTTATCGTAAATGTTGAATACAACTAGAAAGTTTTGTGGATATAAATTTATATGGATCGGAATTTGGGACTTATTATTCAGTGATAAAATTCAAGGGCTGTCCGTTCAACTTATTTCACAAATATATGTATAACATAATGTAATATAAAATACCATAATATTATTATTGAGGAAAATTAAACAATGCGTAATGTTAACAAATTAATTTTCAAATATTAAAATTGTTTGTTAATCCGCTTCAATTTCTCGGAACATCTTAAGCTGTAGTCATATTTTATTTACCTACATATAGCGCTGATAAAATTAAAAAATTCTGGAAAACTAAGATCTCTTGATTTCAATTCATTCTCCTCCTTATACCTTCAACTTAGATATATTAAATACGATTGTACAGGTAAAAATCAACTTTTTTAAAAATTATTCTTTAAACATAATTCAATAGTTTTTCACGCAACATAAATATTATACCCACCATCTCAAATACGATAAAATCTGATAATTTACAAAACATAAATTATATTCCATATTCGAATATAATTTCCATAAGAAATCGCTTAAATTTTCCAGGTAGGCCTCCTCAAAAGAGATTCTTCATAAATCATTTATGTAAATTCTGGCAACAATGAACTTGAATAGAGGGTGGTCTACGGTTGGTACCGGACGCGCGCCTCACTTCCCGGTATATTTGCGCCGAGTTCCCGCCGTTTCTGGTGGTTTTACTTCCCATTTCCTTCGGTTAAGAACTTGACAGTTACAAATGAATTGTTTTAGTTTTTATCTGTGATTGCGTTGAAATTATTTCTCCGCTTGCGTTCGTTTTATTGAAATAAAATGAGCGATGGTTTTCGTTGACAATAAAACTGAGTATATTTAATACTAGCTGAGCTCCACGATTTCGCCCGTGTATATATCCCGTTGCCGTAGGATTTTCGGGATAAAATATACTTAATATAAAGATAAATCTTATGTCATTCCTGATGTGTTACAGAATATCTGTACAAAACTTAATCCAAATCGGTCCTGTAGTTTCGGAGCCTATTCAATAAAAACAAACCAACAAACAAAGAAAAAAATAATTTTTTTTCTTTGTTTGTTGGTTCATAATGTGTACATTTGGTCAAAAAGGGTACCTACCTAAAATCTAAACCAATGTACATATTACAAAGTAGCTGGGCAATAGAAAATTGGAAACCAAAATTAATTATATAAAAAATATGCATTTTAAAAAATATTCAAATTGCATCTATAACTACAAATCAAGTGGTCTCGGATACGTAAAACCGTCGCTCTCACGTCTGGGGTTTGTTTTATTGTGTCGCTCGTCTCCTGTGTTGTGTGAGGAGAGTAGAAGACTGCTGTAAATCTATATTATTCTCGCATATTCTATACTACTATATCATCTTCGTATCTGGATAGTCTTTGACGAGATTGGCCAAAAACGATCTGGAATATAATAAGACCTTACCTTTAAACCTTTTTGTTTAAAGGATTCAGAACCGTGATATGAAAAAAAACATCGTTTACTTATTATAAAAGCGAAGTAAAATATTTCCTTATTATTAAACCGAACAAAGTTGCGGGTAACGATTATTCAGGGAACATTTTACAAGTCCCCATTTACCCATTTAAATGTGTATGACATTAAAATTAAATTACAAGCTTATTTCCGCAGATAAATATCCAAACAATAGTGTGTTATGGTAGTGAAAAACAAAGTGTAGAATAACATAAAATGTTTTACTTATTTCCGATAATGATACACTGACATACATTTTTGATATTTATTTACCGGTCGATTCGATTAAAGCGATTTACAGAACCTTTACATAATTTAGTACTGGTAACACAGCTTACATTACAGCCTGTCAACTTGTCAAGATTGACGTTTAAAGTCGTCTGTTGGTCGGTATTCGGTGATAGCGTACGGTCTATATTTTTGAAAATAAATAAACACAAAAATAAAAAAATTCAAATTAAATATGAATTTTCCGAGGTCCTGTGATACATTCGTGGTTCTTCCACCGCTCACGAAAAACAATGCTGTGATATTTGGAAAAAATTCCGATCGGCCACAGAACGAAGTCCAAGAAGTGATTTTTGTAAAAGATAGAATTCGTGAATCAACATTAAAGGTACGTAACGTTAATTGATAACTTGTTCAAGTGTTAATTTCTCAGAATACGTTATATTCTTGTGATTAAACGTAAATTCTTTTGTTATTGTACTTTAAAATTTCGTTAATTTCGTAAATTCTCTAGAATTAAAAGAATGGAAAAGACCGTTTACGATGACGATTTCCAAATTTAAAAGTCGCATATAGGAAGTGATATTTATTTTTGAAAAAAGTCAATAAAAACGGCTCAAGTGGACTTAAAATTTATAAAAAATATTTCTAAAAATACTGATTTATGACTCATTATTCAATGTTAATTATAGACTGTAATTATAGTATGTATGTGTATAATCTAATTTAAGACACTATAAGGAAGTTGTGTAAAAACTGCAATAGGGTTATTCCAAATATGTAATCTAGAAAAAAAAGATTAATTTGCATTTATTAAGAATTTATGGGGTAGTTATTTAGAACCATATAAAAATATCTTTAACAATGGCAATGTGATAGATGGAAAATTTCTCAATTATGTGTACTTTATCCGAATCTATTTTTATAATTGCTTCTCGTTTATTATTTTAATTTGTAAATTATAATTTTATACATTTAATAAACATGTTTAAGCCATTAATCACTAGCTGCATGTCTAAATAAAGGAAACAAGATGACACTTCTTATATTTTCAAAGAGAGAAATAAAAAAGATATTGCACCTGTGTTTTGTGCTCTATAATATCTTCTGTCGGCTCCTCTCTGTTGGCCAAAAGTAGTTTTATATTTTTTTAAGGATCTTTAATTACAATCAATTAAAATATATTAATATTAACAGAACTGTGGGTCTTAAAACAATATTATATGAACTCTAATTAAGACAAGATATAATATTTTCTAATTTAGTTTATACAAAAAGCTGTTATAAAATATATTTGTATATATTTTCACTATGGGGTCATTTCATAAAATTCTTTGCTTAAAATGGTTACTCGCCTTATCTTCATTTGGTTCCAAAGAGCAAGTCAGCAATGCTGTCATCAGATAGTAATCAACTCATATACAATTAAAAATAAAACTAAGATATGGTGACCTCCTTGCTAACACCATGGGAAGAGATATAACAATGTATACTTATAATTATTTAATTATGAAGTAGTTACATTTATTGTGAACTAGCGGATCTGCGTGGCTTCACTCCCGTAGCATAATGTTATATATATAGCCTATGTTACTTGTGGATGATGTAGCTTTCAAATGGTGAAAGAATTTTTAATATTGGTCTAGTAGTTTTTGAGCCTATTCATTACAACCAATCAAACAAAGTTTTCCTCTCTATAATATTAGTGCAGACATCAGTATCATTGGTTTAAAGATTGGCACAGCATCACAATACAAATCAATAACCCAAGAATGACCTACGAAACGATTACCAAGCCTCTGTTGACACTATAGAACAAAATGTTCATATTTGTGCAATTTGTTTACATGTAACTTTAAATTTTAATACAAAAACAATAATTTGTTATTTACAAGTAAATAGAATAGGTCGAATGTCTCAGCTAAAAAGTGAATTGGCACATTCTAAGTAGACATGTATAACTCTCTTTAATTCTAACTGTCACTTTCTATCAGTCGAGGTCAAATTATGTCTTATTCTAACAAAAAGAGTGAAATTTTATATCTGGTTTCAAAAGCATTGAGTTTTGTTAATAACATTTACAATAAGGCAAATAAGATTTTTTGTATGAACCAAATAAAATTTTTTAATCTTGTCTTGATTAAAGTTCATGTAATATTGTAATTAGATCCCACAGATCTGTTAGTGTTGATTTAATTAAAAATATATGTTCAATCAGAACCAATACCTCCCACAGTTGTAATGTTTTGGTGTGAAATTCTAAACCTTACTGTGCTGTATTTGATGCCCTAGCTCGTATGAAGTACTCTCATAAGAATCATAACTATGTTGATTTTTATAATATGATTGTTAGTTTAGTTTACATTTAAGTAGAAAAAATTGATTTTGTCATAATTATTTAAAAAAACTATTTATAAAGAATTCTTAACCCACATTCATAGCAGTGGTAGTAAATTAATATAAATAGTTAGAAATAGCTCACAAATCGAAACTAAATGATATACTCATTCAACTACATAATATAGTTATTTCTTAAGTATGTAAAGGATCCCAAAATACAGGCTTTGCCTAGTTTAGGTCCTAAATCAATTCCTGTAACTATGTGAGTGTAATCATTTATAATAAATAAAAAATTGCAGTGCACATACATAACCATAAGCGAGAGTCCGGATCCGATCAACGACGTGATACTCAGCAAGCCAGCGTGGATGTGGGGGGCGGAAATGGGGGCGAATAACAAGAACGTGGTCATCGGCAACGAGGCGGTGTGGACCAATAACAACGAGGGGGAAGGTGACGCTAGGCAGAAGAGACTGTTGGGAATGGACCTCGTGAGGTATGATATTATAGGTACAACGACGTGATACTCAGCTAGCTAGCGTGGATGTGGGGGGCGAATAACAAGAACGTGGTCA
>LQNK01000026.1:381878-437939 GCA_001586405.1 Phoebis sennae
AAGGTGACGCTAAGCAGAAGAGAAACAAAGGTTATTTTTTATAATATTCTTCGAAACATGAACACTCATTCTCTCTTTGAAATGCCATGATTTTACATCCCAATGTATACAGAATTTGTCTTTTTCTTCTTCTTCTTTTAGTTTAATGGCTTCCCATCAAAGATGGATTCTGCCAATGTCAGGTGTCAGGTGGAATGTCAGAATGCTTGTCCTTGTCAAGACTTACGAACGCACTTAATGCTGAGGAAAAACCACGCTTGATTATGGATAATTTTGTACACTGACCGTGATAGACCTGCGTAACCAAACAATACAAACATTAAAGGACATAACAAATGTCAGCCCTGAGTATATTTTTCAAACGTCAAACATCGTGTACAGTAAGATTTTAACGCTTGCTTTAACTCTATTCACTGGAGTATAAAATAAAACGTATCGTATGTACTTTTCTGTAAGTGAAATAGTTAGAAATCCGCGCAGCAGTGGATTTATCTGTTAATTCCAAAACAACAAATAAACAAGCATCTTATCTTTTAATAATATTGTTATCGTAATGAGATATAGATGATGAAATATCAATCTGCAAAACTGTGTACAACAAAAACAAATAAATAACATATAAAAATATACTTCGCTATTTTAATTCATTAAGACATTTCTTAATAACAACAGAAAATTTTGATTAAATTTCCACTTTTCCAAAATTTCCACCTTCGTATAATTTAACGACACGATTTGCGCACTGGATACAGCAATGGTCTATTGCGCTGGAGGGTGTGGGTTCGATACCCACGAGTAGAAAATTATATTGTGATGAACATTGTACTTTTCTAATGTCTGGGTGTTAATGTATCTATAGTGTGTATTTATAATAAAACTATGTTTAAGAATGTCTATCGAATATCTAGCTTCCATAGTACAAGCTTTGCTTAGTTTGGGACTAGATGGCGTAGTGTTAAATATTTAAATATAATATGTCGCTATTTTAATTCGCGTAAACACTTATCAATAACAACAAAGCATAACAAAGTTTTATTAAAGTTTTTTGCCTGCCTTTGTACAATTTTTTAGTTTTAAAATATTGTTAATAGGCTGGGACTAGAGAGAGGTAACACGGCGGAAGAAGCGTTGGACGTCATAACTTCTCTCCTCGAGAAGTATGGCCAGGGAGGACCTTGCTCCGAATTCGACGACAGTCACTTCTACCATAACTCCTTTCTCATAGCGGACCCCAAAGAAGCTTGGGTCTTAGAAACCAGTGGAAAGCTCTGGGCGGCTGAGAGAATTGAAAATGGACATAGAAATATATCAAACGGACTGACTATAAGGTCGAAAATCGATAAGCACTCTGAGAATTTGTTCGAAATCGCCGAGAAGATGGGCCTTTGGGATGGCAAGGTATTTACAATGTTTACCATAAATTCATTGTGATATTAGTAGTATGTAAACGTGTTACGTTTAAGTGGTACTTCTATGTGTATACCGGGTGTTTATCTATGCAGTCTTGAAAATTTTTGGGGATATAAAATAAGCGGAGTAGAGGCCGAGGGGAAGATATTAGCATAAAAAAATATTTTTATTAATACAGCTAATTTTTTTTCTATTCATCATAATTAATCAATTCCCTATGGCATTCATATTGACATAAACAAAATTAAAATACATAAAATATTTTTTTTTTTTTATAATAATAGTAACCTATTTTTACTCGCGTGACGCGTAGGATGTACAGTTTTTATATATTTAATTTTTATTTTTCCAAAATATCGAAGGTTTTTAATTTATATCTATACCATCAGCCTTCACTCCGCGCTTGCTTTATATATGTAACCTATTTCATTGAGTTTTAACTGATTTGACTATCATTTAACCTGCCAAATTTTCTATAGCAAGCATTATATACATTTCATTGAGTTAAATGCTGTAACGATACATCAAACAAAATAAATTAATATTATATGAACATCTACGATTAACTTTGACATGGCAATTGAAATTTTCTTCGTCATACCCATCATCCACTTACAGATAACTTTAATATTACACTAGCTCACAGCGAAATGACACAGTACGCTATATTTGTGTTGCCAATAACAACAGGCGGTACTGTATACAAAACACTGCGATAGATGCATTCAGACCGTATTATTAAGTTTAATGTCTTTGGTATAGAATGTAACTGTCCATTATCAATCGACTCGAAAGTATAATCTAATAATAATAACATTTATTTCTCAATAAAATCACATATTCAATGGTATACTATAGTTGCTTGCTCCCACACTAGCATACTCTGTGTAATGGGTAATCTTAAATGATACTTTTACGATGAAGGAGCGAGGTACTTTTCTCTTTTTTAAAGCTGGTAAAGCACCACGCTGGAGTTATGAGTATTGATACACATTAGCTGCATGCTCTGCCGACTTGTAGGGAGGGGATGGGATTAGAAGAGGGTTAATGATAATGATGGGAAATTAGGAGAGGAGTAATGTAGAACAGGATGGGAGAGGAATGGGACGGGAATACAGGCCTTCGGGCCGCCGCCCACTGTAAGAAATAATGTGCAATACTGCTTCACGCCGATCTTCTGCGCGGGGTTAGGGGGAGGATGGTAATTTCACCAGTGTGAGCTTGGTCCATTCGTGCATTCTTACTGAAGATGTTATGCAGACTTACCCTCTGTAATCTCGTATGACACCCACGGGTAAAAATGGAGTGGCGACACACGTATTCTAACCCGTCGCTACACGGGCATAACTTTGGTTATTTTTCCTCATGCTAAGATTCATGACGGTGGCATAATAGGATAATAAGGCACAAACATATTTGCATAACTAAAATCCAGCTCGTCGTATGTTATCAGGGGATTCCGACGTGACGCAATAGTAAATATTTTCCTTCACGCGTCTTGTCTCCGATCACAATATTTCCTTATTTGTGGCGTTCTAATGAATGGGCAATGGATGACATATGACATTGGTGATGTAATTGGGGTTATGTAAGTGTAGCTTGAAGTTAATTAAGCTATGTTCGTGACTTTGATCGCGTTTCTGATTGCTGTGAAATAACTTTATGAATGAGTTTTAATATTTGATTACACACAAATATCTTACACAAACAGAAAAAAAAACCTATATAAAAGCTGACTTATACGTAAATTTCGATACTTATTTAATGACTAGCTGTGTCAGCGGATGCCGACGTTATAATATCTACCTGCATGCCAAATTTCAGCTCGAGCTCGACGTCCAACGGTTTGGCTGTGTTCATAGATTACTATATCGGTCAGGTCAATACATGTATAGAAAAATAATCACGCCGCAACTACTGAACTAATTTTGACGAAACTTTGTATACAGATAGGATATTAGTTGGATTAGGAGGTCGGATACTTTATATTGGCCTCTCTGTACCGAAATTCACGCGAGCAAAATGCGGGCCTTAGTTAAAAATTTACATTATATATAACGCATTTTGTATTCATATAACCTCCCTATTGAATTTCACTATTTAGTAAAAAACAGTATTAGAATCCGTTGTGTAATTTTAAAAATCTTAGCAGACAGACGCGGAAAGCGACATTGCTCAATACTGTATGATTCATATTATTATGTTCATCTCCATTCTGCTTTGTGCTTAAATAAACAATTTTTCATTTTAATTTTTTTTCATTCATAATTTCAGGGTAAATTCAACTTTACCTCCGCGTTCTCCTCCGGCGGTGACGAGATGCGTCAAGCGGAGGGAGAGAGACTTCTAGGAGAGGCGTCGGCGAACAAATGCTTCGATGTGAAGGATATGTTTAAAGTACTGCGTCATAAGGACAGCTGCATCTGTCGGGGGGTTGACGACACCTTCCCTACGCAGGGCAGTCAGGTGAGCAGAAATAATGGAAAAATAGGAAACTAGGATATAGAGTTTTTCTATGCACTCTTGAAAAAAAAATAGGGGATATAAAGATAAGTAAAGATGTAAATTAAAAACCTATGATATTTTAGGAGTATTGAATATCCGAATTAAATGTAGAGAACTAAGAAATATCGCAGATATGTGTTAGAATCCGCGCGGATCAGCTAGTGGACAATAAAATGAACTAAAGAATATTATGAAAGTTCTGTTTAAAAAAATTCTCAGCAACACCCGTAATACCAAAATATCGCAGAAATGCAGGTCTTAGAATGGGATATGGAAAAGATAGTTAGGTTAGGCTAGTCTATATCATGTTCATGTCTATATAATGCTACGGCGTAACCATGAGCCTCCCACAAGGTGTGTGAAGAAACATCGAGCGGTTTTAGTCGGTGCAAGTCTGACATAACCCTGTCGTTTCCCCAGAAGGTCGGGTATGCGAAGGAAAAAAGGCTATACTATGTTGTTGCGTTATGTCTATAACGGCCATTTTCAATAATGTAACAATGATTATGGATAGATTGTTATGTCAGATTATATGACAATATACAACGTGTCCCAAAATTCAACGATAATACGGCACCAGGTGGTGGGCCTACTCATAACTACATTCTGGGTATTTAAATGATTGTGGTAGATAGCAGTGCTACTTAAGTTTCCAATACAAAAGAAAAGTTAGAAATATTAGTAAAATTGTGGACATGGTAACAAAAAATGTCTTAGGAGGTGAAAATTTTTGAAGCAAATCAATTTTTTTCCATAATTTAAAAAAATAAGTTAGATTGAATTTTTATTTTATTTTTCCTCAAGTAGTTATGAGTGGGCCCACCACCTGGTGCTGTATTATCGTTGAATTTTGGGACACCCTGTATAAACAAAAGTCAAAGCAAATATATCCGTCGTTATCGCCGGATATTGAAATCAAAGTAAGTGTAAATTGATAGATTTGTCTGACTTTAGTAAGCAAAACAAGGGATAGATAGAATTAAGGAAAACGGCCGTCAATCACTTTCCTCAAAGGGATAGGATTTTCCGAGTGGTCTATGCCGATTACCTACACAATGACATGCATGATGGTGTTAGAAATAAACAGGCAAAAATATCTTGTTATTTGAAGTTTTGCATAAAGGCGTCACAAATGAATAAAGGAAATTTTCTCGTTCAGGATTTTTTTTTACTGTTAGAGCAGGCAAGCGGAGCATGCGGTTCACCTGATGTTAAATGATCGACCGCCGCCCATGAACATCTTGAAACACGACTTAAAGGGAGGCGAGGGAATAGGTAGAGGATTTATGATGGGAAATTAGGTCAGGAGTAGAACAGGATGGGAAAAGAATGGAATACAGGCCTCCGGGCCCCCGCTCACACAGCGCAATACTACTTCACGCCGAACTCTGTTTTGGTAATTTCTGTAACATGGAGTGTCGCAAATGCCTTGCCGGCTTGGAGGAAGGGTAAGGGATTAAAGAGGATTAATGATAGGAAATTGGGAGACCAGTAGGACAGGATAGGAGAGGGATGGAATGGAAATATAGGACCCGGGCACCAGCTCACCGTACGAAACACAGTGCAATACTGCTTCACGCCTGGTAATTACATCAGTGTGAGCTTGGCCCAATCATGCAATGCTCGGCTCCCACTCTTTTATTGCTCAAGATGTTATGCAGCAGAATTACCCTCTGTCGCCTCTTAGGAAACCCACGGGTAGAAATGGGGTTTTCCTCTTTATAATATGAGTGTAGTTGAATGAACTAGAAATAGAAATAATAGAAAATTACAATGTTCATTATAAATATCATCATCAACCTCCGGCGCAATAGACCATTGCTGTATGCGCCAATCGGTTCGTCTAAAATAAATATAATTTCCACCAACTTTCAGGTGTCCTCGATAACGTCAGACGGTATCTCCGTGCACTGGTTCACGGCCACTCCAGATCCGAGCATGTCGTACTTCAAGCCGTTCGTCTTCACCCCCAACGCGGTCACCTCCCCCCACACTGAGAGCCCTAAGAAGGTACTTACTGTAGTAGTAGTGGCCATTTATTACAGTTTTTACAGTTTTTATTAATGTGTCGTTAAAATTGGCCTCGAGGCTCCTTTCAGCATTCTCATAGTTTAAGATTCGATTCTGAAACCCCTGTATACATCTGCAAGTAACAAATTGACCGGGATACTACTATCCCGTTCACTTTGTTGATAGCAACACTTTTAGTAAAGGATCTCAAAATACTAAAGAAAATTATACATATAATAATTTTATATTAATAATTGAAATTTAGAAAAACTGAACTGAAAATTGTTAATTCTTTATATTGCTAACTAAAATCATTTGTTATAGATTTAGTTCCGAAATCAAGTTTCTTATACGTTTTACTTATACTAATTGTCTCGATAACTCCATACTAACTTCACTTTCCAGCCGAACAGAGAGCACTTCCTCTACACCCTACACATGAAACACGTGCTATCAGCCAAGGACGACAAGATTACCAGGGTCCTGCAGGAGGTGGAAGATGGCTGCCTCGCGGAAATCGAGGAGTTCGTGCAGAACAAGGACAAGAGCCTCGGTGACCTGGACGAGCTGTTCAAGAACTGCGTGGAGACTGAGGTCAAGCTGTATGGTTAAGGTTTCCAAGGGAGTGGTGGTGGTGAGTGGATTACGTTTTTAGATGTGGCATATCGTAAAGTAAAAATAATTTTTTTTTTTTTTTTAGAAAAAACTTGTTGTAATGACGTATAGACATACTAAAAAATTTGCTTCATACATACCTTGTTATAATGAAGTATACTTTACAAGTTACACATACTAAAAAAAATTTTTTTTCATACAAACCTTGTTATAATGATGTATACACATACTAAAAAAATTGTTTCATATAAACCTTGCTATAATGACAATATCGAGGATTATTTGGTGTAGCCGTTGTCAAATTATGGCGTTGTTATTGAAATAGGGATTTTTATGTATAGGGTGGAATTTTGTAGTGTATATTTTTTTTCTTTTCAATAATATTTTTTTATTTGAGTAAATGGTTTTGTTGCTGTAGGTTTTGTATCTACTGTAATAAGAGTATTTTCCCTTTAGGTAACATTACAAAATTCCATCTTGTATATTTAAAAATCAAAAGTTAAAGTAAACTTCAATTCAAGGATAATTATTATTTATGAATGTCTTGTAAAAATATCGTAATATCATTTTACGATCCGAAACATATATAATTATCTTAGACTACAAAAATTGTAGATGTGTTTTTGTCTATGAAATTTGTCTTTTAATTTTACGTGGTTTTCACTCATCACCGACTACATATAAAAAAAATAGTCATTTCTTCATATAATGTATCACTTACATTAGATTTCTAGCACTCAAGGAATTTCTCAAATGTTTTCAAATGATAATTTAGCGTTTAACTATCTCTGTTCTACAAACGTGTACGCGTATGGTGCGAGAGAGACGCAGATATTGCGTCGTTAAATAAATATAATATAGTGTCGCTAGCAAATGATAGAGGTCTTAGCACAGTTGGAATCATACAGTGGTTTCACGATATTAGAGATTTATATTTTAGTGGCCTCATATATATTTTTTTAAATTAAAACTATAGCTAAACTTTAAATCGGAATTAAAATCCATTAAAACGCGAAACAGTTAGTAGGTTTCAAAATTATTGTCTTTATCGGAATAATTTAAAGTGCAAACTGAGACAGTAAATACTTATCGAATTAATTAAAAAAATATTTTTTTTTATTGACATATTTGTGTCACTGTGTGTTCCAAATAAGGAGTTACTATACTGTTCGACTCATATTTTTCAAATATCCAGCAAATAAAAATTAAAAAGGATTGTCACATATTTTTCTGGACTAAGCAGTTAAGCTAATGAAAGTTATCTAGCTAATGGGAATCGATTTCCGAACGACATTCGGTACGTTCTCTGTATTTCGTGAAACTACTGTATGTATTCTATAGTCTGTGGTTAGCTGCGGTAGAGAACAGGTAAGTAGACTGTAGTACTATAGGTGGTTACCAAGAACATCGCACTTTAGAACTTATTCCCTTATATTTACGGTTCATTATTAAATAACATTTTGGAAATTAATAGAATGAAGTGGCAGTTTGGCAGTTATTTTTGTCGCCTTTTAGTTACAAGTATTATTATCTAAGTATTGCTAAAAGCACATTAAAATCTAGATATTACAGCTATAGATCCGATAAATGTCCCTGATTGGGACTAAAATACATTTATGTGCCTGAATTTTAAATATATTGAATAAATTGTATTGTATCCGTTATATTATATGATAGCGATAATTTTTATATACATTTTATTGACAAGTGGGTATTTATAAAACATTAATTACCTGGCAGAACTATATCGGATTCGGTACCCAGTTTTAAGGGTTCTATGGAAAAGGTGAGAGTATCCTCGAAGCACGCTTATTACGAGGGAGTAAATACGCTCTGATCGCCCTAAATCCGGGCCCTTTTCGCTTACTCTTATTACACCAAACTTATTTAGGTTAGTGTCATTTAAAAACAACTTTTCTTCCAAGAATCCCTAAAAAAACTTCTTAAAACATACCTTTTATTTTACTACTAGTATCTGACGTTCCACTGCTCTGTATTTTCAGCGAATGACTTATTGTAAATTTTATGCTGTGTGACTTATGAGTCATCAAATGCTTTCTTTTGCTTATATTAGTCTCTAGACATTATTCTGTTTTTAAATAATCTTGTATGGAAGAAAACTTGACAAAGAATTATAAACATTCTGGGCAATTAATGTTTTATAAATATCCTTGTATGAGCGTTTAAATTTGACAAGGGTTGGTGTTGCTAGTTATAATAATTATAGTTATATTGTCTTTGGTCTGATAAAATATAAATAGTTATATCTAGTATTGTATTTTTTCTATATTATTTTATTATATATTATAAAAATATTTCTGTGTGTTATGACATAAGTAAAATATTATTCGTGGGCAATCCGCCTCCATGTTATATTACTTTATTATTAGAATATTGCCAATATAAAACCATTAAAAGAAATGATAGATATAAATGAAGTTGGTGCTTAATGCAATAATTTTTTATTATTTGTAACGTTTTGTATAAATTATTATACTTAATTAATTGAATATGATGTGTTAGAAAATATGGCAAATTAAAAAAGCAATAAACATAAAATTTAAAAATTATAAATTGAAACCGGGAAATGCTTGTAAAAGTAAAATTATAATACAGTCAAAGCAAATTTCTTCCTGAGCTTGGAAAATTGTGAAAAATATTAAACGATAGTATAAAAATGATTGACATTTTTGACATGAGTATTGCCATGTTTCTAAGTGCTAGTCATGTTTTTTGGTAACTAAGAAATGTATATTAATTTTGGTAGCTTTTTAGGAATTTCTTGAAGATTGTTGATCAATCGACGTGGATTTTTCTTGGCAAAATTTATCAATAGCCCAGCAAATGTTCTTAATTAGTGTTATTCATATCAACATTTGAATTAGAAATATTAAAAAATAATTAAAATAATTTGACTTAATTTTTTTTTTAATTTATCATAAATATTCGACTCACAAATGAAAATGAAAATGCTTGTTGTAATATCATCCCAAAAAAAACTCGAAAGAGTTTTACGTGATCTTATATGTGGATATACAGGGTGTCCCGTAATGAGTGAAGCATCTCTTGGGGGATGATAGCTGAGCTAATAATCTATCAAAAAACCCAATATAGGTCATACGAAAATATCACTGTTTTTGAGATATTGAGGATTTTGTAGTTTTTTCAAAAATGTTGACCTCGCCCAATGTTTTATATTACTGTGGCCGTAATTCTTATTTGTTTTTCATAATTTTTTTACTAAGTTTTCTTTATGAGTTGCTTTCTTGGATACATGCATTAGATATTAATAGAAATATCAGACAACGGAAGAAAAAAAATATTTTTTTCAAATTTAGTATATAGTAAAATTTTGAGGTTAGATTTGATAGTCTGTGGTTTAAAAAAAATGTACTACACTGAGACGGTCAGTGCACTTAAAAACTTCTGTATTTAATACCAATTTCAAAATGGTATAAAACTTATGGTTTTTCACTATATCAAAAAAAATATTGCAATTTGAAAGCAATTTGGGACCTGTTTTAATTATACGTCCAGGATGTTACTTAGTATGAAATGTTATTTTTTTACATGAAAAATAAAATTAAATGTTATTATCAATCAATATAAATAAAAATACATAATCTGTAATGTGAAATATTCTGTATCAATGCATAAATTTTAAAAAAAAAATTAATAGAACTGTAATTATACTATACCATTGTAAACCTTTGATTTTACATCATATGGCACATTCTACCATGGAAATAACTGGAAATTTGAATTTAGCTCCCACTACACCTATCATCTGTTCGATAGACCAATAATTATGGACCCGGAAATCTCACGCGAGGTTGGTTAGTCTCTGAAAAATTTGGCCACCATAGGTAAAATTTGGCACAAAAGTAATTGTATTACTTTTAGATTTATTTTAAGTTGATATAATAATATTTCCATAGATAACTATTAGAGAATATTGGCGAAATGTGAGAATATTGTAATGGCATACGATAAAAGTGCACATTAAATTTCATGAAGGTTTATGCATTTATACACAATTAAACTATATACTAAAAATATTTAAAACATTACAAATTATGAATTCTTATAAATATTGACCAATAATAACATTTAACTTTATTTTTCATGTAAAAAATAACATTTCATGCTAAGTATCATCCTGGACGTATCATTAAAATAGGTCCCAAATTGATTTCAAATTACAATATTTTTTTTGCTATTGGGAAAAACCATAAGTTTTATAGCATTTTGAAATTGGTATTAAATACAGAAGTTTTTAGGTTCACTGACCGTCTCAGTGTAGTACATTTTTTTTAAACCACAGACTATCAAATCTGACCTCAAAATTTTACTCCATACTAAATTTGAAATAAATATTTTTTTTCTTCCGTTGTCTGATATTTCTATTAATATCTAATGCATGTATCCAAGAAAGCAACTCATAAAGAAAACTTAGTAAAAAAATTATGAAAAACAAATAAGAATTACGGCCACAGTAATATAAAACATTGGGCAAAGTCAACATTTTTGAAAAAACTACAAAATCCTCAATATCTCAAAAACAGTGATATTTTCGTATGACCTATATTGAGTTTTTTTGATAGATTATTATCTCAGCTATCATCCCCCAAGAGATGCTCCACTCATTACGGGACACTCTGTATAAATTGATATACGTGACTTTTTGAGATGTATCAAAAATTATTTATATTTAAAAAATACATATAATATGTAGTGTACTAGTTATATGCAGGATTCTTAACACGTGTCCTTTTAAGTTTTCTTTTATTTTTTTTATTGTTTTCAACTGCACCCGATTTCCACTCAACTATAATATTATTTTATTCGCATGATGTGAAAATCGGTTATCGAAATAAGCTTAATTAATTTTTATTATAATGAAATATAATTGTATATTGATTTGAAAGTTTTAAAGGCACAAAGTTGCCGATTGTAGCTGCCATCGTAGGAGTATAATTATTTTTAATTGTTCATGTCTCTTAGGTGCACTTTTCTAGCAATTTAATGTTAAATAACTCAATGTGCTTATTATTTTTAAAACTTAAAAATACATTTAATTTAAGAATTGCATATTTTATATAAATAAATATGTATTGGAAAAATGATGGTGCAAATTGCAATTAAAGATTGTGATTAATAGGTATCGATAGACGTCTCATTTTATTTATTATCGATGTATTTAAGTTATTCTTAGCTTGTGTACTCGTGAAGTGACATGCCGAATTCTCATACACAAATTCCTTTTTTTGCTGTTATACCATTGGATTGGTTTAAGTTTTGAACCTTACTTAACATTGAATTCATAATTTCAACAGTATTTTGACATACAGCTTTTTAGAAAACCGACTCCTTATAAGTTGCAACCATCCATTCACATTTATAATAAATATAAATAAATAAATTTCAAATGGTAAACGCTAAATAAACTTGGATTTTAAAATGGAATTGTGTATGAGAATTGACCCATTTACGCTTTACATTGTTGCCTAAAACTAAGCGTTCACAGATCGTTATTGATCGCACAGATTATTTGTATACTGAATCCGCACTTGTGTGACTTTTATACAAAGAATATCTATTTCTATATACAACGTGTCCTAAAATTCAACGATAATACGGCACCAGGTGGTGGGCCTGCTCATAACTACTTGAGGAAAAATAAAATAAAAATTCAATCTAACTTATTTTTTAAATTATAAAAAAATTGATTTGCTTCAAAAAATTTCACCTACTAAGACATTTTTTGTTACCATGTCCACAATTTTACTAATATTTCTAACTTTTCTTTTGTATTGGAAACTTAAGTAGCACTGCTATCCACCATAATCATTTAAATACCTAGAATGCATGTAGTTTTTACATAAAAAGCAATTGAAATTGTATTTTTCTCTAAAATTTCGAAAGATTTTTACTTTCAGTCAACTTTGATTCATTGTGGTGTAAAAAAAATGTATGGTCACCACTATGGCAAGCCTTATTAAAAGTTGGCGCATCTATTCAAAATTATAAAATGGTAAATTATAAAATGGTTAAATACCCAGAATGCATGTAGGTTACATGCATTCTGGGTATTTAAATGATTGTGGTGGATAGCAGTGCTACTTAAGTTTCCAATACAAAAGAAAAGTTAGAAATATTAGTAAAATTGTGGACATGGTAACAAAAAATGTCTTAGTAGGTGAAATTTTTTGAAGCAAATCAATTTTTTTTATAATTTAAAAAATAAGTTAGATTGAATTTTTATTTTATTTTTCCTCAAGTAGTTATGAGTAGGCCCACCACCTGGTGCCGTATTATCGTTGAATTTTGGGACACCCTGTATATAAAACTCAAAGTTGACTGACTGACTGACATAGTGATCTATCAACTATTAGCCCAAAACGCTGGTTCGTCGAAATTTGGCTTGCAGGTCGATATTATGACGTAGGTATCCGTTGAGAAAGGAATTTGATCAAATCCTATGGGAAGCGGGAAAACACATATACAGCTAGTTACGTATAAATGCATTGCGTTCGATGCCGTTCTGTGGATTCTTAGCTTTATCGTACATTATAACTAGATGTCACTAGTGGTAATGTATGGTTATACGTTGGTTTGTGTACCTTTGCGTTAGTGATTGTCATTTACTTTTGCATTAAAAATATAATATTTTCAAAAGTTGTTTTAATTTTGTTGGTATTCATAAATCCCATTTAGTTTTAAGAAAAACAATTTATCACCGCTCTAGAAGTAAAATAAAATAATAACTTTCTGCCAAACAATAGAATGGGCTTCTTGACACATCTTTACCTCTACCTACCTATTTTTTTATTTTATATATCTTTAAAACGACTGAACTGAATTTAATGAAACTGTTTAGTGTCAATGCCATACACAGGCCGAATAAAGCCGAGAGATTGATCCCAATTAAATTTATTTCATTACTAATTTATTCCTTGCTCTTGTATGGGAACCTACTTTTATAAGACACTCCATGCTCGGAAAAGGGCTTTCGTAGTAAATTGGGAAAGGTCAACTACAAAATAAAAGTCAGTTTTCTAGAATCGAAGGCCTTTAATTCAATATAATTACACAACTTATCCTGAAGTATCACATGAATTATCGAAATAAGGTTAAAATTTGGATAGATAAATAATAAGCTACTATAACACTACAAATGTTACAGGAAATTAATAAATGCCACATTTTACGAAACGTAATCATTCTAATATACAACAATACAAAACATACAAGAGGTTCACAGGTCATATCATTAAAAATAATGGAGTCCACGTGTAGGAGTTACGGTCAATACACAACGAGATAGCGGCGATCACATTGTAATGTGATTTTAAACCTTACTCATCGTTTGAGAGGATTAAAGTTGCCAACTCAAGCGGCAGCATTTTCAAGCAATACTGTGTATAATATAATCGAAAGTTTAAAATTACAATCGCCGCTGCCATCTCGGTGCGTCTCGACACAAACTCAGATTATAAAATGATGACATGAGCGCGGCAAAGACTCGAGCGTCGCTAGTTCTTTAGTGGTGTGCGTGACAGTGCGTCTGTGTGCATTTTGTTACCAGATATTAAAAATCATCCATTTAGTGTCTGATATTTTATATTACATTGGTAAGGTTGTTTTAACATAATAAATTTATTCATAAATTTCATAAATAAAAATATTTAATATATTTTCTCTATTGAAAAATTTAATCGCAAGATTCTGCCCTAACAAACAAACATACATGGCAATTTAATAAAACGCTTGTAAAATCCGTGCCAGCGTCACTAATATTCACATTGGCCTCTAAACACTTTTACATTTGCCCTTTGAACTTCTAACTATAAATTAACTCAGAAAAAGGGAACCAGAAAATTGAATTTGAATAAGCACTGGCAATAATAGTTAGTTGAAGTTTTGTTTATAGTATTTTGGATTGAGAAAATTAAAGCCAAATAGTATTTAACAACGTAAAGTGAAAATATCTTTTTTATTTTTGGGAACAACTTTTACACTGTTTTGTTCAGTGTGTGTCTTGTATCATGACTGAATTTATTGAAAAAAAATACGATCTATAGCACGGATAATATATCTATATATATTATTTGATTTTGTGGCGACACTCACGTCTTCAGCGCGCTCCATTTGCGCTTCATTTTACAACCCAAGAAGTTAACTATGCAAATCAACATTCATATTCAATCATAATTAATCAATAATTTCAACAATAAATTTTCAAGAAATCTGAAAAGTATTAAGAATCAAGAATTAAACAATTTTTTGATTTTAGAAATCATTGCATACAATTTAAATTCACATTAAACAGATAAACATTGTATGATTAAATCTATTTAGATTAAAACTCTAACCCTAGTAACGTACACTACAATTATGGATATACTTTTTGGCATGCAACTGTGGCCGAACCGAGATTTCTGGAAGTCTAATAAAAACAGATTTTAAACCTTATATTGATTGACATTATCGTACAAATATACGTTCTTGTACCTTTTACATTACATTCGTAGTACACAAATATAGATAATATAGTTTCTAGGAGGATATATTCGACTACATCGATATAGATACTTATACAGAAGATAACTCTACGCATCACAAGAAGAATATTAAAGCGTCTAGTAAAATTATGCACAGTCTTTACAAATGAATTGAAATGAATCGACAGTTTGGTTCAAACAACTAGCTTGAAATTCATACTTACGTTTCGAAAATAATAAATATTTGTGACAGTATTAATGCATTGCTTTGTGCTAAATAAAAGTATTATTGATTAAAAATGAACCTCTCCAATTTTATTTCGTAAAGTTTTTTTATTTTAGAGTTACACTGCCAAATTTTGATGAATGTATTACAGAAGTTTTAAAAAAAGCGTAAACAAAATTGCTATGCACAATTTTTACTATTGATAGTTACCTAATGCTCAAATACAGTACTTACAGTCAAAGACAGCACTATAACCAAGTTTTCGTTAAAATTTAATGACATTTCAGTATTTGGACAAATATTACTGTATTTGAGCAGTGCTCGTATATACAACAAAATATTTCACTGAATTATAGGTAATTTCATTAAGTATTGGCCGAATATAATTCTGTTAGTATAGTAACGTAACAAATCAGTTAGTTTTTTGCTAAGTATATTAACGAAATTTAATAAATTGAACAGCAACATAAATCACTGTGCTGTGCATCTGTTCGTTTTCCGTAATAAAGAAAAATAAAAATAAAATAAAAAATCATTGACATATAATTCAATTAACCACTTTACAATTACATATCCGGTACCAACGAAAAAAAAAATAAAAAAAATCATTCAAGCTAGTCATTCCCACCAGAAAATAATCCGCAAAATGGCGGAATCAAGAAGTACCTTATCATATTAACACACTTACAACGACACATATAACTATTATGCTACAATTATGCTTCCCCAATAATAATAATGAGATCTTGTCATAACCAGTTAGTGCAACAAAGTTTCAAAACAACGTCGATTTCAAATTTTGTGAAAATTCAATATTTACATCCATTAGGAAGTTATAGTTGCGTAATCTAATATTAAATACTAAATTGCATCAATAGATCATATAGTGCATGACAAACCAAATATATTTTATATTTGACTAGCTATGATCCGTGGTTTCGTTTACATATTATCGCAATGCTATGTAGCTATAGGCTTGCTCACAGATAATTTCTCAAATACATCCGATAGTTTCGAAGATTAGCGAGTTTAAACTAACAAAATTTTACCTCTATCAATCATTAATCATTTCATAATAAAGTTGGGTTAATTCATAATAAAAAAAAATTGCCACACACTCATATTTAATACTATATATGATCTATTGAAGCAGACAACATATAACAAACCCCAAATCTACATTGACTTCAAGTTCACATAAAAATTACGAAAAAACTTATAAAAAAACATCTAAAAAATATTAATTTACGACTTCACCAACAATATTTAAACATAAACTTAGAAACCGGTATTTACAGAGTACGAACAAAATTTACAGTAACTCATAAAAAAATACAAAATACTATTTAGTAATAAGATATAGCTACGTTATAACATACAAGTTGAGAAATTTCATATTAAAATAAATATGAAAGGATTGAATGCTGCGGAAGACCGATACAATATATAATTTATGTGCTTTGGTTCACAAACTATGTATCGAAACGCAGCAAAAATTTGACTATTGTAGCCGTTTTTTATTGTATTTCCATAATTACACATCGAGAAGAAGTAAAAATATTTAAAACATCAATTCCATTACAATTAGAATAAATTAGACATGGAATATCATCATTTTTTTGTGTATTTTATTCATTTTAACACGTACAATTAGAATGAATGCATGCATTAAATCTATTTTTTCAATACATTTAATATTCTGATTAAAATGGATAAGGGATATGATAAATAATTGCTTATGCTATTATGACCTGACTAGTTTCACACAAGTCAAGTACTGTTATGGCGTACGATGTATATGGCATGCTTATTATATAACAATACCATAGACCGTAGGATTTTACCATAGATACAATACAATGTCAAATACTTTTGTCTTAATGATGCATTTTTTGAGTGTCATTTTGTAGTGTTTTCACTCAAATGCAATTATTTTCTTGTAAGCCTTTAAAGTACGTTTTATGTCGCGTCCAGTTTTGAAGATTTCACTTTAAACATCTTCGTCTCATGCTTAGTACATTTACATAGCGTTAGTTTGATGTTAAATAGTCAATTCGAGTAATGTCTTATCCGTGTGTCAAGTTTGTCTTCGAACGTAATTGTCCGTCGTCTTTGATTTCGTCTTTAAACTCTATTAGATGTCCTTAATCCTAACATTTGAACATAAAATACGTAGCTATAGCTTTCCATACAATCTCTATATTTACACCATGTAAACGTATCACGTATCACAAATGTTCCTGTGAATAAACTAACAATAGGGCCTATACACCTCCAATCACGAATCAACTGTTTTCTTCTTTCCAAACTTCGCTTTTTTGTCATGATCGTAACCACCTTCGGCAAGATTTCATCAACAATTTATCCACAAGAGCGTCGAACCGCAAATTAAATTAAATTTTCACAAGTCACTTAACACTGAGGGTATTTGTCAATTTCAAACCATCTACCCTCGTTTAACACCAAAAATGGTAAAGTATTTACTGAATGCTGCAAATATACGAGCAATCAACACTGTTATTCGGGGACTTTCGTCCCGCCGTATGCTAGTGAAGCGTCTTTGATCTTTTTGCACGTTTGAGCGCCTTCGACGTTCGCACCCACGGGAGCTCGAACGGGCTGGAAAGAGATGGATATAATTAGACGTAGTCTGTAATGTTAACACTAGAAACATCGCATGCACTAGATACTATAATCATTTATCTGATATATTTAAATATTTAACAACTATGTCTACTTGACACATAAGTGAATAAAAATATATTGCTTACTAACTACTGATATAAATAGTTCATTACTTTACCAATCTCAAAATAGAGATATTATAGTGCACGTGTGAGTATAATACGGGCTTATACTGAAGTATCTGACCAAGCCACCATTTGACACCGTTGACTTAACATTGGAGTTTATCAAAAGCCTTTGAATCTATATCGTACCTGTTCCAATAAATTTGCGACAAATGAGTCATACTTACTACATACCAGGAGTAGCGTATCGCCTATCTCGAACGAGCCATATAACCTGAGACTTGTAAAAATGTTTTGTCCTAAGGGTTTGTATATTTTTTGTTGCAGTCAGTGGTTCCATGTGGAAACAAAAATTTTATTTCATCATAAATAAGCCAGTGTGGCTTGGCTGGTTTTTTTTTTATTTTAATAATATTTTTTTGGATTATTCTACTAAAACTTGAGATCATTTGAATTAAATATTTTAACTCGTAAACTAACGTAACACTCATTTGTAAATGCTAATATATGTATTAACTGTTTACTGTATTAATATCTACGAAAAAGAAAGCGAATAAGCGCAACATATCTATATGTAAAAATATCTACAATTTTAAATGTCCACTTTTTCTAACTATGGTACAGTATTAAAAGCAAGTACAGTGCACTAGTACTACTCTGCATAGGCGTGAAAGCGATTTCCTAAAAAACACATATTTTTCCAATTTAAAAAGTACCCTCAACTTTATTACGACAAAAAATATCACCTAGAGCAGAGAAAAAGTATGAAAAAAACTATTCTATAGATTGCATAAAATATTGATTAAGATTGCAGAAAACAAAAGTAATGACGAATGATGAACGCCGTATGCAAATATCACTAAATGAGACTGCTTTAGAGTATGTTGATGATTACATCTACCTCGGCCACTTAATATCCTTTAAACAATGCAACGATAAAGAAATCGAAAGAAGAATAAAGCAAACTTGGAATAAGTATTGGGCCATGAAAGAGATCTTTAAAGGAGCAATACCAACATCTTTGAAAGCTAAAGCAATGAACACATGCCTAACACCTTGTCTTTCCTATGCATGCCAGACTTGGTCACTAACAAGAAAGACTCTTAATAAATTAAGCGTATGCCAACGAGGAATGGAACGAAGTTTTATGAATATAAAACTCAAAGATCGTATCAAAAACCACCTAATCAGAAAAGTCACTAAAGTAAAAGACATTGTCAAACATGTAAGAAAACTGAAGTGGAGATGGGCAGGACACCTAAATAGAGTGAAGGATAACAGATGGTCACAAGAAATAACTAACTGGACACCCAAGGAAAGAAAACGAAGAAGAGGAAGACCAACTAAGAGATGGTGCGATGAAATTAAGGAAACCACTGGCGTGCTCTGGGAGAGGGACGCAAGAATAAGAGAAAAGTGGAAATATATGGAGGAGGCTTTTGCCGCAGGAGGCGGCTCCTACACTAATAGCTAAAAATAATCATTATTAATTTAATAAACTTACCAAATGTCACTAATAATACTAATACTATAATATAAGTTAGATACATAAGGAATGCTTTCATAACCTACTAACAATAACTTTTTTAAGATCATTTTATATGTAAAATTAACTTATAAAAATTGTTTGCAAAAGATGTAATTTGTGTGGGAAATAAAGCTTTTATTATTATTTATTATTATTAATTCTATAGATTGCATATAGCAAACCTACCTATCCTTAAAACCTTCAGGTAATTAAGAATATGCTAATCAAAGTATATACAAATTTTCAACCATACATCGAATCGTCAACAAAAAGTGACACGTAGGTGCATGCAGAATGCATCGTGCAAAAGTTTATTAACAATACTCACGAGATTGAAGTTAAATAAATACAAAAAATAACCCCCTTGCTCTTACAGTGAATCTACATGCTGTTCAAACAGCCTTCTGTAATCCTCTTCGCTGTAATTGTTAAAAAGCTAATGAAATTGAGCGAGCATTTTAGATATAATTATGTATGTTAGTTACAATCCCACGTTTCATTGTAATATGAATTTTAGACACTTTAACGTCGAACTCTGAATTTTCATTTCAAAAGTTACGATATTTAGTACGACCAATAAAAGTACAAAAGTGACAAAGGGTGAGTCATTTTTTATTGAAAATTATAGGCATTTTTTACTAATACAGAGATAACGATAATTTAAAGTGAAAATTGATGGTGAGCAGTAATCTAAGTGTTATTTCTTTAACATACTTAGCTCATTATTTTTTTCAAAAGGAATTATTCGTAGAGATTTAAATAAAAAAATTATAATTTATTGCAATAAATTCCGTGCTTTGGCTATTTTTAGGTTCCATAATTCCTCGCATATACATTATTTATTTACAAATTTTTAAATTCTTGTTATATAAACGAATATACTCCTTTTTTGTCCGAGGTCCACTTACAATATGTCCATGTGGTTTGTAATTAGCACACAATATAATTTTGTAAGATTATATTTAAAAAAATAGGCGGCTATGTAATAGTATGTAATAATAATATAAGACCTACATACTCTATGTTAGTACGTACCATAGTGTTCACTTAATGATAATATTTATGATAAATATACCCATGTTAATAGCTAGTGTAGACTTTTGTGTAATTTCTATTATGCGCTAAGAATTTCTATTTCAATATAATATAATATTTAATTTGACTACATAAAAGAAGTAGTATTACTAGTAGTATGTAAAATTTACTTATAAAGCTATATCTACATATATTAAGGCCCCAATAATATAGTCAATGTGTTTATTGCATTCTATTCAAACCAGGTTTTTTATTTATTCTATTTAGTATCTTCTACTCAAAATATTTCTAAGCAATCACACGCTTATTTTATAGCACCGTTGAAGGCAATTGCTTATTCCTAATAAAAAATACTGAATAATATATATATTATTCAGTATTTTTTTAATACAAATAATATATATATTTTTAATTACAAAGTATGTTTATATAAAATTGTTTGTAGGCCATACTAAAATTTGGGAAAATCCCATAGGTTTCCAAATGACATCTTTGATAACCTAGTTACTTTCTCCGAAAACAGTTGAATTGTTGGTTTTAGACTTTGGTTCTATATATATTGGGACCCCAATTTATGCACTAAAATTTCATTATTTACTATGTGTTTGTTGGGTGAATAGAAAAATTATGTATGAATTATTATACGCCGCTTATACAAAGCATTTTTGTGTTTAAATTTATTTTTACAGTTGTGAGTACAAACATGCGTCTGCGCAGTATTTTCACTAAAATTTGTAAAAAAAAAAACAGATTTTAGTAGAATTAGTAGAATGTATCATAAAAGTCTAAAAACACATTTTTGACGAGATTAAATTCTAGTGTTAGAACTAAAACTTTGTGTATATTTTTAATGTTGTACAAAATACTGCATATTGTGTCAATTCATGCTGTGTAAATATATGGTGTGATGTGTTAGTGATACATAAGGATACATGCAACGTGCACAAAAATATAATTTACAAATATACTAAAAATATGAAAAGAAAAATTAAATAATATTCAAGCATATAAACGCACAGACTGCGAAATTTTCCATGCCAGTCAACAAAGTGTGGGCAAAAACAACAAAATGTTCGTCAAAACGATTTCTGAAAGACTATAAATTCCACGCCTAAAAAATGTATGAGAAATACATTTACATTCATTTGACATGGATATTTACGAAATTTCATACAAAGCGAGGTATCATTGATTTTCTAACAAACAAGGTTCATATCTATGACAATCGACAACCGTTTTGTCAAGCGCACTCCACAATATTTGAAGAAACCATTTAGTTAGGATCAACGACATCTATTGGGAACCTTCAGCACTAAGAAAACCACAAGATGACAAGTAAAATGGCGGGATAGTAGAACTTAGAAGAAGCTTGTCACAAAATAAAGTGGTAAAATTTATTTTCTTCATCAAATGTGATTTTTGTAACATAAAAACTAGCATTATACTTTATTATAGTAGAATTTACATATCGCAATGATGAATTAGATATAAAAATTAAAAATCCTTCCTGATATGAAGATTCATGGAGCTATCTAGGCTTACGCAGGTGAAACCGCAAGGTCAAGCTAATGTAAACAATGCTTATTCTGTAAGTTTTCATTTTTCACAATAATTTTATGACTTGCTATTCGCTAGGTGCAAAGTAGGTGGTGGGAGAACCCGAATCGACCGCAGCGCTCACCGTGGCTAAAAAAGCAACTTACCCCAGACGATTTGTCACTTTTTACCTTTATTACCGATACGCGCGTGCTTTTAAAAATAAATAAACATGTTTATAAAATCATAAAAACATGGTTATAAAATCATAAAAACCTGCTTATAAAAGCATGTTTATTTATATTTAAAAGTTCGCGTTTATAATAATATAAACTAGCTTTCCGCCTGAGGCTTAGGCCGCGTGGAATACAAAATTCTGTACTTGGTGGTATGACAATTCATACGATTTAGAACCGTTTTTCTGTAAATATATCTTGTCAACAATTAATTTTTTAAAAAAACCCCATTAATAAACTTCTACTTTTATTTTAAAAGAACTATTCAATAATTGCGATTTAATAACTGTTTTTTAAGTCCAAATTATATCCTTAATGAAATATATCAAAAGTGTCACTGTTCATGTTTAAATAATTCCAATAATTCTATTTAAAATATAAATATACTCTCAGAATGAAAGAGACTTGTATGTTTTCACGCATTTAACGCGTATTTGCTTATAAACGCAAATAATAACTTCTACATGTTGGTTAGTCTTTATTGTGATTGGCCACCATGACGGTAATCTACTCTGGAAATCAAGAGAAGGCAAAATTTTTATTAGAAAGCATTATGCAAACAATATTTAAAAAGATACAACTTAATCTACCTACGCGCATTGATATTTTTTATGGATCGCTTTGAACCTTCATATCTTTTTTGTTTGTAAACCGATTTGAATGAAATAAACACTAGAACGTCTGCGGGGCGTGTCGTAATTTATTATCGAAAACCGCATTTAAATCGGTTAAAGTTTTATTTACTTACTTTCTGTGAAGTCCGCCATGAAAAAGCCCATTTATACTATTAAACTTTATTGATTGTGGCATGTACGTATGTAAAAAAAAGATAAATATTACTATTGATGGTATAGATATAGGTAGAGAACTAATAAAGTAAGATGTACCATTAGAAATAATTGTTTGTTTATTATTTTTCGTAATAACGGTCCGCTGATATTGCAACCGCTAGTTGGCGTTATCATCGCGCACCTTGCCAATACTTGATTCAAATTTGACATAGAGAATATGAAAGAACGTGCCAGGCAGGATCTTGTCGAAACGAAAAGGTTCTAATCTAAACAGACTATTGCCATTTTAGAAGCCCCTTCATAAGTATCAACGACATCTGTTGTCGCCTTTTAACATACCAAGAACCTATCAAGATGGGAATTTATAAAATGGCGGCAAATTTGATTGTGACGTCTAACGTCAGTTAAGATGTCCTTTTACGATTCAGTCTCTTTTCCTAAAGGGTACTTTTAAAGAGTAAAATAATATAGAGAAACTAATTTTACCGGTTTTTCGTTTATTCCAACCTACCTACTATACCATACTTACTATGCAGCTATAGCCTAAGAATTCATACGAAAGATTCTATATATTGGTCATGCTGATTATACCAACCCATATTACAAGGATCACCTAACTGAAGTAGATCACGGCATCTTATAATTGAGGTTTGAATGAGGAATGGGGTAGGATTGTTTTATACAATTTTCTTCTATTTATATATTTTAATTCCTATTTCTTACTAGATATGGGTATACTACCTTGTTAACGTAGACATCAACCCTCGATTTTATACTAGAATCTGGATCTAGATTCTATATTTTCATGCAATATTTTATTTATCGATTAAATAGACGTAGTTAAGAATGAAGGATCCCTTCCGCGTATATTTCATATCGAGATATTTGATTTAGAAGTTTACATCAATTATCCATACTTCCAGGACCAAAGCATGAACAAAAGGAATGTCAAAAAATTCTGAAAGGCGTCTCGAAGCAGATATTGCCGAAAATAAAAAAAAATTGTAAAGTCAAGTTGGTAAAAAAGGTAAAAGCGTCAATAATCGAACCCGTTGATATCGAAAATAATAAAAAATTCTGTAATTTAAAATTATTTCTACAATAACGACCTCTTTAATATGTCTAGATCAATTTTGGTGTTGGTGTGGAATTAGTTGTTGAATCCTTTTCGCTTAACTACGTCTGTATTTTCTAGAAGTTCTTCAGTAATTTAGTTGTTACTAGATAATTTCACTACCTTTGTTACGGAGATAACAGTCCGCGTTCTGTTTAGACCTAAATATGAGATCATTACTATACCTTCTAGAAATATCGTATTTGAAACTGGATCGTTGAGGAATGCTGATGCTGGGATTCTATTCAGAGTATTTTTATAGGAAATGAATTTCTGAGCACTAATTACTTAAACTAATTCTTCAACATTTAAATTGTTTTGATTTTAAACATTCCGATACTCATTAATATAGTCAAATTAATTGCATAGTTATACGTAGTTAGTACCCACAAATTTCATTTCATGATGGTAGAATAACCGTTGTAATATCGTTCGGCAATTTTCGATCTCCAGGTAACGCCAGAGTGTAACTTGGGTCTGTATAGAGTTGTTTAAATACCCATCATTTTTAAATTTTCGGATTATTATTGGTTAAACTTTTATGTATGAAGAAAACCAATATCGGCTGGTTAAGTCATAACAATTTGAAATGTTGACTCATATATAATGTATCTTAGTAACAACTCTTCTTGTAAGTATTAGAAAAACTAGCAAAAATAAATAATAAATCGGTTAAAGAACCAAGCACTTATTACGTCGTAAAACAGGAGCTAAGTATAAAGTTTATAGAACAACATTCAGTAATGACGTCATAATATATTTTTCTTCTCAATTCCTATATTAAATAATTAAGCTACATGCTGGCCGAAAAAAGTTTATCTAAAATAACAAAAAAAAAAATCAACAGCTAGGCGAGCTAGAATCGAAGATTGCCGAACCGTCGCGTACGCCCGCAACTTACGCGTTCGGCAAGTCCGGCACGTCCTCGCCGAACGAGGCGACCGGCAGCCTGTGCGCGATCTGCAGCTCGCCCATGTCCCTCTGCGGCCGCGGCCACATCGTATACACGGACGGCGTGGACACCGGCGACGCGGTCCACGAATCGCGGTGCCGCTGACGCAAGCGCTCCATGTGTCGTTGCTCCCGTATCCGGCGCATGTGCCATCTAGAACGAGCGCGCGGTTTTTATCCTCCGTTTGGGGGTAGTTTTGAATTTTTGACACATTCTTCTGTTGAGAATGTTTTATCGCCAATTAGTGTCGGTCTCAGTTTGCTCTCATCTCGATCCGGTAAAATATTCTTCGTATTGTTTGTCAGAGATAAATAAACCCAATGTTAAAAAATATAGAATTAATCTTTTTCACACTATTTCCACATTTATTAATAATCTTTATTTAATTTACAACCCATTTCGAAAAATTATCATCAGGTAGTGTAGTGTCTGTATTTTATAAGTTCCAAAACCGTTAGTCTCGGGTGGTGGGGAAAACGTGCGTGAGCGCACGTGTTTTACCCTGACTACTGGTGACGTAATGAGCCATTACAGATAGTAAACAACTCATAAAAAATACAATTTTGTGGGTAGATTGTATTTTGTGTGAAAGAGACTAATTTTATTTTATTTTTAAATGCATTTTCATCAAGAAGTAACAAAAAATTCTATCACGTACATTTATTGTTTTATGTTTAACAATGTTTTACCGTATCGAAGTAGGAGAAAGAGCGACATGAGGTCAGTTTTAGAAACAGAGCTTTTGACGTATCGTAGCTAAAAGTTTCACTTTTCTTTGTTTGGAATATAGCGAATTATGGAAGGGAATTGACTAACAAAAGAATGCTTAGGGGGAAGCCTACTGAGCAATATATTTCTCAGTTATTCCTTGGCATTTACTAGATCTATAGTTCTGACACAAGTGCGGGCAAATTAAGTTGAATGGACTCCTTTTGATCTTTTTTAGGTCGAAATTATTATTATAAAAATACGACCTTATCTTTACGTTAATCATCACTATAATTGATCCGACTTCCATTGATTCATTACAATAATGTTTTGAAATTATACTTAAGGATGAAATTTAATATTCGACATGTCCGAATATTCAAAGCCTTCCTACTGTTTGAAATAATTTAACAACACTACTAAAGGAACACGTAGTTAAACCTACGAAAATATATTCCTAGGCAAGTTGTAAAATAATGAGGCAAATAAAATAGAATATGCGATAGTTTCAGAAACATTAACTACTGTTCGAATGGACACGATGACATTTACTGTGAGGGAATACGTTTTGTATTTAATATATTATAATTTAGCACTTTTTCTTTCTCGCCTTTTATTTAACATTTTAACATTTTGAAAAGGCTTACAAAAATATTTATGAATTGTAAAACTTTATAAAATCGAATTTAAATTCTTTTAATTTAATATTTACCCATTATAAAATAGTAAACGTATCCTCTCAGATCTACACACTTATAAAATAAATACAGGGGTACATAGAAACGTCACAATTTCTGCGAATATGGCAACACTTACTCACGTAACGACCACATTGGAAAATTCAATTTAATCAAAAAAAAAATAGAGCAACATCGACTATTGTGGCGGTGTGGTGTTTGAAATCACAACTTTTTATTGTTTTCCTATAAAAATGTGTTTTTTGTTAAAAAATATTTCTTGTATAGTAGGAATGTGTATATTTTAAGGGCCTACCCGATTCCTTACTGATCTTAAATAATTTACTTAAATATTTTCTAAGATATAAAATTTCTGAACAACATGGTTAATTATATTATTCTCATTTGTATCACCTACGACTATTTCCTTTATATGGGTTGCCTGGCAGAGATCGCTGTTAGCGATAAGTCCGCCCTTTGTACATTATAATTGTGACTGTTTTAGTGTCTCATTGTAATGGTGTACAATAAAAAAAAAATTGTTTGTTTGTTTTTTGTTAATTCATGGATTGTCCCAATACGTACATCAAGTCGGTCAGCCACATTCCAAACCTTTATTTCACCGCCGGGACTCGAGCCCGTATACGCAAACAATCCACAATTTCCTTAAACACTGCTCATTTTACTATAAACCCCAAAACCTCCAGACTACCGAAATAATTTTCCCTGAGGATTCTAAACTTAAGTCTTTTCTTTAGAATAATTCTGGGGATCGAACCCAGAAAACACCCTCCCCCCCCATTTTTCACAGATAATACGAGGTGATTCTGTAAATAGAACATAATTCACCTCAGCTGCCGCCTCTCCTCAGCCTCCAGCTTAGTGTGGCGCTTCTCAAACGATCGCTCGTTTACATTCTCAGTGCCCTCCAGGGCATAACAACTTACGAACGGCTTTTCACGCCAACGCGGTACCTGCGGAAGACGTATTCAAAAAGTTAGTTTATATTTATAAAAATATTTTTTAATTTATCTTTAGTTTTCTGAATTAGTCACGTTGAAATTACATAACACTGGAAATGATAAAACTTAAGTTTCTTAAAGTCAAAAAGACACCATGGTGCCAACTGAAGCTAAGATCAGTGCATGCTATTTTTAATCTTATATCATATTCAATTTACCTTTTCTTTTGAAACATATAAAAGGGATGTATTCATTTCTACAATTATTCGAACATACTCGCAGGATACATTATTTACGTTTATCAGTGATTTACGTAACATAACAGTGCACTTAAGGCGTAGGTACTAGGTACAAAATAAGACGACCAATTCAAAATTAAATAGATCTTCTAACAACCCAATGTGAGGTACATTGGAATACAAGAGCATACAGGGGTACACACAAGGTTAGCACCCCAAAATACCTCAACGGATTGTCTCTCCCCGGACACCACGGGGGTACATTGACCCAATATGAGGTACATTAACCCAATGTGGGGTACATTGAGATACAAGGGCATACAGGAGTACACACAAGGGCAGCACCCCAAAATACCTAAACAGATCGCCTCTCCCCGGACACCAGGGGTTACATTGACCCAATGTGGGGTACATTGGGATCATACAAGGGTACACACAAGGGCAGGAATCCCAGAATACCTCAACGGATTGTCTCTCTCCAGACACTAGGGGGTCCACATCGTCCAGCTTGACGTCGGAGTCCAGGCCGAAGTACCAGGTGAGGTACGGGTCGCCGATGACCGTGTTGTACGGCTTGTTCGTCGTGATTCACGAATAAATAGACTTGCTATAGGAACCCAATGTACCCCAAGGGCAGGAATCCCAGAATACCTCAACGGATTGTCTCTCCCCGGACACTAGGGGGTCCACATCGTCCAGCTTGACGTCGGAGTCCAGGCCGAAGTACCAGGTGAGGTCCGGGTCGCCGATGACCGTGTTGTACGGCTTGTTCGTCGTGATGCCGGGCGGCGGGGTCTTCCGTCCACGGAGAGGTGCTAGAATGAGAATCATTGTTAACTACTTGTTAATAAATTGTATATAGGTACTACGATGGTGACAATAATTTAACATTTTTTTTATACTGATTAGATGAGCGTTAACGTGGCCTATTTTTTTATTTATTTATTTACATCAGACATCATGTAGGTACAGTTAATGGTCCCTACGATGGAGCACGATGGATTATGATTTAGAATACGCAAATACGTTTTTACACTTGCTTTTATGAAGAAATTACATTTCTATTAAAAAAGGCTAGTAGACTCTTATTTTTACTTGGTCTCAATTAATTGACTGTATCAAAAACAAAATATATAATATTTTTGATCCCTATATCTCCGAATAAAACCAATTTAAAATTTATCAATTTCTGAGTGGAAACGCTAACCTGCCATGATGCTATGCACATAGTTATAAATAAACATTTGACAAGCAAAGTCAAGTATGAATGAATTTACAAGGGTATTTCTTTTATATTATTCAACTTAAAAAAATGTTTCCAATTCAATAAAACGCTAAATAGTTGAATACTCAATCTAATTTAACACTTAGATCCCTACTAATATTATAAATGCCAATGTAACTCTGTCCTATCATTTATGCCTAAACCACTGAATCGATTTGCATGAAATTTTATAGAAAAAATGTGTGACTCAAGAAAAAATCGGCTGCAACCGCGGGACAAAACTAGTGACAAACATTATAATGATTAACATCGTAGAAAGGGCAGGGCAGATTTAAATTTACTTTTTTATATCATCAGTCTTTAATAAAATGATAGTATACTAGTGCCTCCATAAAATGGGATTTGAGATTTTGCATATGACAGGGCGGAATTCTGTAATGCCTGGCCCAATACCACCCCAGTATATTATAATGTACTTATTTGATACAACTTTTTTAGCGAATCGATATCTAGTAACATTTAAAAACGTGCTATGTATTCAACTAAGCGGCCCACACTCTAATCATACGAAACGCCACAACATACAATCCAACCTTACTAATTTAATAACTTCTTAAAAATACAAGACTTAAAGATTTGAGTGTTGAGAATAAGTAAGAATTAGTAATTAAAATGTTCTTTATTTTTGCTTTTAGTCCATTCTAATTAATCAAAACCAATAAGATATTATTTTGAGTTTAAAGTAATATTATTGACCGAGCAAAGGGAGGTCTCAGAGTCGAGATGTCCGGGAAAATGTATATTCCGATAAAATAAATAATTTCCGCCATGGGGGATACTATCGCAACATAGACTAAGTTTCATGATTTATATGAAGGAAAAAAAATTATTTTAAATGAATTATTTATATGTATGGTAAATTTTATACAGTTTTAATAAAATTTAAAAATGTACCTATGAGCTATTTAATTTAAATTATATCGATGCTGCTATTATTGCAATTCAGTTTTCGACAAAATATTAATGTAACTGTATTGAAAAATTGAGCTGTTATTGGTGCATCAAATAAATAAATAAATATACTGCGCAGGAGATAATAAAATGAACACAGTGGACAAGCTCTCCCACCCAGAATTTTTATTTGTTCGTTAATTTTGAAAAAATTTCTACTTTATTTCTAATCCTAAAATGTATCATTTGATTTTGCATATTCTGCAAGTTTTCGTGCATATTTGTGTGCATATATCTGCCCTTTTATATACATTTAATCCGGTCTCAAAAAGTGAGTGTAAAAAGAAGAAGAATTACGTATTGACCATCTTTCTTCGTAACCTTCTTTCTAACTATGGAATTAAATTTTGTACTGGATAATATGCCATATCTTACACAAGAAAGTGTGAGTTGATCTATTAGATTTGTTTGTAGTAAATATATGATACTAGTCGCGTTATATTTGGAAAGATATTCTATAGCCGAATCCAGCTAAGAACCAAACTGTATACGAAAATTTCTCACTTGAATTTATAGCGTACTTGAAAAACAAACATCCAAACTGTCACATTTATAATATTAGTAGGATCGTATAATGTTCATCTTTTTATATAATTGTAGTATTCACATAAAAATCTCTAACTTTATGTATAATTTTCTTAGCTTAGGAAACGCAAAGTTTACTTATTTTATAACTAGATGGCGCTGTATTAAATACGTACTTATTGAGGTTATGTCGAATGACTAGTCAAACGCGCGAAGCTCACAGCGATCTTAAACGCGCGAAGTTCGAAATGTATTTGTAAAGCTAAGCGTCCACACGTCGGCATCTAACGCAATGGATGCATTCTTTCACCCGTATTCTATTACGTATCTCGAGCATTCCTCGACTTTACTTTTACTTTTTTACTTTTGACAACGAAAATTTACATTCTGAGTCGGAAAAAACTACTAACTCACGTTTACTCACGTTAAGAAAATTTTGCAGAAGAAAATTTATTTTATTTCGATCTATATATTAAAATATTATATTATTTTTTTGTTATTTCAATCATGAATTTTCGAATGAAATTTGTCATACGTCATGTTTGACGTAGCCTGAGTGGAGTAAAAATAAGTTAATTTCTTAGAATAAGGGTGTTTGTATAAGTTGTATCATTAGACGCTGATCAGTGGACGCACTTGTGTGTCTTTCTATACAAATAATATCACGATGCGTTTATTGCGAAGCGGGCGACGCCGTGATACCGACCTGTGGACGGTTGACTCCTTAACACCAAACACTGTGACTATTTGTAGACAAATCTTGTCAATACGTGATTCTACGAATTTCACAAAATACATGTCAGTTATACAAGACATAGATTTTACACATATTCTTTATTCATCAACTAAATATTATGAAGGCGATGAAATAAAATCATAAGAGATGATAGATAAATAAAATAAAATAAAACAAATAAAAAACAAATACTTTACCATTTGATGAAACTAGTACTTAACTATTAAAAAATAATAGAAATTATCTAAGGTTTATCATGACTTATAAAACTTTAAACTATTTTATTTTTTATTTATAGAAGCACCACTATATTGTCAAAAATGTATTGACATTGATTTGATTACAAGTTATCCACACCTTTACTGATATTGAGTAGACATTTTCTTTAGTATTTTAATTTCCTGTTATTTCTCACTTTCCATTAATGATATGGTACTTATTTTCAAGTTCTGGCCTAGTCAAGTAAAGTTTTTATATACTTAAAAAATGTACACTCTCGCTTACAATTTATAGATACAGATGGATCTTTTATATTTAATGTAGAAGAATAGTAGAAGTAAATAAATAAAATTGTTAAATAAATGAAACTAATGATATTATTTAAATTGAAGTACAGTAATACTGTATTGACATAGTTAAATTTGAATTTAGTTGTTTTAATTGATAGATTCTACAAGGACTCGTCAGTAAAAAGTCCATCTTTTCTCTAATAAACTTGGTCAACCCTGATGCAATGAAACCCTCCACCCGATTGAAAACTTAATGCAGTAATATTACATTAACATCCCTTGACAATCTTCATATTTTCGTTTATGTTTAAATAATTTTTCATGTTAATCATAAAACTTATTGTTACATAATAATATCATTTCTAATTAGTTCAAATGTTATAAAAATATTAATTTAACCAAAACCAAATTCACTATACATTTTAATTTCAATAACAGCTCCGCATAGTTCCAAGTACTCCCGTGAAATCGAATCTAGGTGAGTACTTTAATACAACGTCAATATCAGCCGAAAATCGAGAATTATCGAGAGATGTTAAAACCTTATAAATACCTATTACCCTCATATATAATTATACCTTTACCACCCCTGGACTTTGGCTGTGTTTTGGTCTTTAGCAGGCCAGTAGCGGAAAACGCTCGCTTTCTACCACGGCTACTTGGCCCGGCACGTTTTGAGGAGTCCTCGTCGTCCTAAAAATTTTAATATCATTTAATATTATACTTACCATCCCAGACCAAATACTGATAAAGACTTCGCAATTCTCGCCCGGTTTCTGAGTCACTCTAACGCTAGTCTATCTATTCTATTCTATCTAGTTCATCTATTCTATCTATTCGATAGCGCTAAACGTTTGTAATAGTGACAATTGCGTTTCTGAACAACGCATCATTGTCAAATTTTGTATAAAATTTGTATGACAGTTAACTCTAATGAATCCATAACAATTGACAGTTTATAATACTCAGAAACCGGGCATTTGCCATTTATGTAAAAAAATGTTGGAGAATTTGAATAAACAAATATAACCATAGTTATGTAATATTAAATAAATAATTTCGGCCTGTTTATTTACAAACGCAAGCCGTCTCGTTCAGTATTTGGCCTGTTTTAAAACTCTATTATCTTAGATGAATTTCACCAGAAACAATAAGTGAAGACCTATTTTATGAATATACATTGAACATAATATCTAAATCTGTCTAATTTAAATGACGCTCGCAAAAACAGTCAATAGGGAATATGCATTTTTTATATATTTTTATAGAATATGCAGTTTTCATCATTATAAATTATTTTGTTTAAAATTAATAGTATTAACATAGTAGGGCAATAGCAGCTTTTTAAACGACCGCTATTCGCTGCGTACAACAAACAACAAATCAATGTGTTTCGGGCCGTAAATTAAAAATAATTTGTGTTTTACTCCAGTAATAGGACGCAAAAGGACAATAGAATTGAATTCAATTGCAAAATTATGTTCTTGTTAACAGTGTAAGATTAGATTGTGACAAAAAATAAAAGAGGTTCCAACAGATTTGAATTTCCCTCTTTTTGGCACATCTCCACTATAAATATGTCGGTGAATCTAATGGAATATATTAAAAAAAATAATTTCGGTTATTTGAACAATATGCATATTCCCTATTCATAGTTCTGCATCTTGATAATAGACTAGACGAATATCTTCAGCTTTAGTGAACGAAATGATTAACTAGACAATGTTATTATAATATTATGATCAAGAATCTTAAATCTGTGATAAAATCGCTTCGCTATTTGTTCCTCAGGTGGAACATAGTTTTTATAAAATTATGATAAAAGAACATGACAATATTTAAGAAGGAGGTGAGGTCATTAGAGTTATATACTAGTATGATACAATGCACAAACTCTCTGTCACAGCTAAGGGGGGGAAAAGATACATTTCATTTTCACCAAAATTAGGGATTCGAACCCTTTTCGAAATATGGTATCCTTCGACTTGTTTTCATAAAAGTACATCCATATTTTATTTCTATGACACTTTATAATCTCTGTACAATTTATCTATTTTATCTGTAGTGATACATATATTTTTTTTTTCTATCCTTTTACAAAATAACCATTACTTAGAGTAATGGACATGTAAGAAAATGGTTTTCATGTCTGAATTTCTTAAATAAGATTTCATATAGATTCAATTGCTCAATACATCATCTAGTATAAGATGTTATTTTTATTAGCATAATTAAATAAAAGACTAAGAAAATATTAATTTAAATTAAAAAATAATTTTTGTATATCATCGTGAAATTGTCAATGTATTCACCGCATAAAAAAATTTAAACCAATGTACCGTTATATGACTTTAGTCTAACAATAAAAAAAAAACCCAAAACCAAAAAATAAAAATAAAAATTACCTCAGTCAAGTCCATCATGCTAATCGTCCTAGCGGGTCGTTTCTTAGACTTATCAGACATAGGAGGGTAGTCCACAGCGTTCATATTGTCTATATTGTCCAAGTTATCCAAAGTCACATCAGACGTGAACAGCTCTTGGAACTCATTCGCATCCAGGGACGGCAGGGACGAAGACAGATTCTCGCCTTCGTTGAAAAACGCGAAGTTATCACTCTTATTATACATCCTCCAGTCTTCCGGCTCCGGCTTCACCAATTCCACATCAGAGTCGTCAGTCAAGTTGATAATTTTCGGGGAATCCTTGTACATATATCTGTTTTTCTTCTTGTCAGGGATGTCGTAGAACTTGCCCTTTTTCTTGCTGTTCGGTTTGAGGTTCAGCTTTTGTATGGGCGATTGTTCCCTCATTTCCGCCTCTCCTATTTGGTAGGGGTCTTCGCCTGTCGGAGTAGTATCGATTAGTTGGAGTCTATCGGATAAAGAACCGGTGAATTGCGAGTTACGTTTGGGGATCTTCTGCTTGCCGTATGTGTTTATCATTTTCGTTTTTCGGTTAACGGTGAACCGTTGAATGCTTCTGGTAGAGGATTTAGCTGTAATGTTTCGTGTTCTCTTTTAGTAATCTAGTTATTTGGCTTTATCTATTGTGGGCCTACTGTCTATTGTATGATTTATATGGCTTTTATCAGTTCTAGTTTTTGCTAGTTTTTGGTATGTTTTGTTTACTAGTTATGATACAAGTAGATCTTGCTTTAGTAATGAAAGAAAAAAATAAAAATAAGGGTTCTTTTTCTATAATCAAGTTTTTCGTAAATCAAAAAAAAATCGTATATTATGTTTAAGTATGATGCAGGGGATTATTTTATATATTATATTATATAGTATCAAATTCCTAACTATACTTAGCAGCTACTTATAAACTATTAAAAGCATATGGGCAACCTTCTATCAGGATAAAAGGTACGAAAATTATATCCTTTGTATTTAGCATACAATATATTTTTCGCTGATGAAACCTTCCACGCACTTTACTAAACAATATAACATATATACTGTCAAATGTTCATGGGCAGAGTTACTAGTGAGAAAAAAACGCTTTGCCACGAGCGCTTGAGGTTTATTTTATTTGTAAAAAATACAACTAGAGTGATACTTTAGGCTTGGTCGCGTTTATGTACATTTATTGCTTAGCTTAATTGTACTAAATTCATCAAGTCATAGTTTCTAGGAAGTTATTGTCTAAAATATGTATAAATGGCTGTGTTTTTGAGTATATGCCAAGATTGACGACAGTTGCAGATTTAATAAGGGAATCAAGTCAAGTATGCTTGGCACAAGTTGGATCAAGTTTTCGCTTAAATACTCCTTATTGAAAAGGTTCAACCAATATAATAATAACTAAATATTTTCATTTAAGTGGTTTTTATGTTGTTGCGTTTCGTACATAGAGTGAGAAGGACAAAAATAGTCTTGCTTCCTTTTCAACTAAAATCCTATCCAAATCTCAAATCCCATGTAAAACTGGTCCTCACAAAAGTAAATTAATTTTTCGCCTTAAATCAAGTTATAGTTTTCCTGTTGTCAAATAATTAACAAGTAAACCAATTTTATAATAATAAAATTATATTTAATAATAATTACAATTAAAAAAACTACATGAAAATTTCTATCCCACCCAGGAAAAATAATTGGCATTTTAAAAATCCTACCACCCAACAATATAACATGAGAAAAAATCCTACACAATCCAGAATCAAGGTTAAAAAATTCTACCAAGCTTAAAAAATTCTACCAAGGTCCTAACTTCCACCAAATTTTCTACCAAAATCCCAATCCTACAAAAAATTTCTACCAAACATCAAACAATTCCTACCACTCTACCACGTCACGTTAGTTCCACTTACATTTCGATGTCTGCGGCGGTGGCGTGTCCACCTTCTGCCTGGCGCGGCTCTGCGAGCCCACGCTACTGCTGCTGCTGCTAGATGGAGCGCGCTTCGGACGCTGAACGCGTTGCAAGACCGGCTTGCGGCTGTAACAATTACATATCATTGGTCAATGCGCAATGGTTTATTGCAGAGGGCGACCTTCAATAATGTTTAATAAAATAAATAAATAAAAATATTAAAATCAATACAATCATATTTCATAAAAAAGTAAAAGGTAATGTGGCAAAAGGGCTACATTCAGCATATGTTACGGGCATCCTAAGATTTTAATTTTTGATGAGAAATTCAAAACGTAAATTATATACGCTATCGAGAAATACTGTTGTTATAGTAGTTAATTAACGCAAGAGCATAAATAAAATTAATAATGAGCAAGTTTTATAGATATGAAAATAATTTTAAATATATTTGTTAGGTCAAAAATTAGGCGTCCGCCAAGAATTTCAATCAGATTTTATGTACTTTAAAAAAACGGTTCCGTACCAACCCCCCTCCCTCCATTAATATTGGTATTATTTCTATTCTATTTTTACTGTTTGATGTTTGATCTTGCAACGGAAATACATAATTTGTGAAAATTTCAGCATTCTGGTGACAGGCATAGAGACAGTGGAGGCTTAGTAATAGTGTCCGTTTTTAACTTGTCGGTACAGAACCCAAAAAAAAAAACATACGCAAAAATAAAATTGCAGAAAACGCGCCAATTTACAACCAATCGCCAAGCAAAATATGAGCGTATATACTTCTCTCCATTCCACTCGTCTTCATTATTTAAAACCAAATAAAATAAATAAATATTCTCAGACATTTCACCACACTCTCGTCTACTACCAAATCAGCTCATTCTATAGAAATTTGACAACGGCAAACATACATAAACAATATTTTTATGATATACATAATTATTTTCTATATGTGGGATTCAAACCCTGTAAAGTGTGATGTAGATGGTATAATAAATACACTTTTGGAATATGTCATTTATGCCTCTTACTATTCTAACTCTCGACTTCATCTGCAAATATGTAGTAAACTGCTATGTGCAAATTTGTGGGAATCGAACCCACGACTTCAAGAGTGATGGTGGTATAATAAATACTCTTTCGGAATATAAGTCATTTAAGCCTTTTACTATTCTAGCTCACGACTTCATCTGTATGCAAATAATTTCAATCCCAAAATCAAAATCTGTTGAGCCAATATACAGAATATCCTGTGTTATGGGTGGTGATGAAATTTGGTAACTTGTCACAGGTTTCAACCTCATAAAATAAATTTGGGAATTGAATACAGAAAAATTTCTGTATTCAATTCCCTCAGAAAGAATCCCTCAGACCATTAGGAGATAAGGAGCAAAATTTGTTCCTGAGTTCAATTTGATAATCAATTAAACTGATCTTAATTCTGTAGACCTCGCTTACGGCCGTTTTCAAAAATATATGAAAGATTATGGATAGATTGTTATGTCAGATTATATGACGCAAGATTGATAGAATTCATAGAAAAGGCTATTCGTCGATAGGATATAGAAATCAAGTAAGTGCAAATCGACAGATTTGTCTGACTTTAGTAAGCAAATCAAGGGATAGATAGTTTTTTAAAATTATTGTATACGCTCGGCAGAGATAAAACGTTAAATAGACACACAACACATTCTATACAATATAAAAATCGCAATAGCTTCATATTAAAGACACATAAGCATTAAATTCCATACTTCTTAACCCTTCAGAATTGCACTCCGCAGCCGTCAATGTTGCTCATATGCAATGCAAATGCAATACCTATTTTTACTAAATACCCTATTTTTTTTTGTATATATAGCCTATTATACTCGTAGATAATGAAAATTTGGAATGGTGAAGGAATTTATAAAATCAGTCCAGTAATTTTTAAGTCTAACAAATCAAAGAATCAAAGTTTTCCTCTTTATAGTTATAGTGTAGTTAAAAAAAAACATTATTGCCCGATATCCTTAGATACATAAAAAGTAAACCTAAAAACTCTCTCATCCATGAATAAATATTATAAATTTCAATCACATATATGTTTATAAAACATGTTAATAATAAAAGTAATGTTATAGGTTTATAACTTTATAGTACTATTCTTAGGACCCCAGTGGACTCAGCAAAGAAAATCCCCTATTCATGAATACACTTATAAAATTCAATCATATGTTTTAGTAATAAACCATAATAACAATAGAGTAATATCATAGCTTCAATGATACCTAGCCCTGTTCTTAGTACCAATTACCCCAGTGCAAGCAGACTCAGCAAAAAACCAATATGGTACTTAGTACTATTGTTCATAGCCCAGTGCGAGCGGACTCAGCAAAAAAATCCCTTATCCATAAATCATTTTTCATAAAGAATAATCATATACATGTAATAAACCATTTTAAACGTTTAGAATAATAGGCATTAAAGCATCAATGATACCTAGCACTGTTCTTAGTACCAATCGCCCCAGTGCGAGCGGACTCAGCCCTGATTTCCTTGCGAATGTCCTTCTTGATCAGGGACCGTTTGTTGTCTATCATCTTGTCCACGGACAACGTCGATTTCAGTGGTTTGTTTAAGTCCAGATCGGGGTCCTGAGCGTAGGCGGCTATTTGCTCTGAAACAAAGATTACATTATTGTGATTAATATTGCAGTAGGTAGGTATGTATATAAAATTCATCGAGTCTTTCTTAAATAACTTTTGTGACATAAGAAGAAAGATCCTAGTCCATTTTGAGCCTTTGGAAGCTTCGGAAATGAAAAATATAAATTTACCAATAGGTTCCTTTTTTTAATAAACTTTATACTGAAAATCATAATGTCAAATACAGCATGCAATTTTTTTCTTTTATTAGTTGACGATAATAAGTCTATCACAATACTAGATTTGTTTAATTGAGTCTAGATTGTGAGGCTTTGTGATAATTGAGCTTATAGGGATTAAAAGTATTACTTTTACATTAAGAAATGTATCAGTTTCCAATTTCCTATATGTATTGAAAATTTAGATGGCGTTGTGATATGTATTATAATATATTATATTTATTATTATAAATGTATAATGAAAATGAATTTCCATGATAATCTATTTCCTACAAAAACAGCAATTTTCTTTGCATCTTAATTGCTTTCATTGAGGCCTCACTTTCTATGGGACATGTCCCTTTTGCGACTATTATTTATTAAAATGGTATTTCATTTAATTTCACTTTACCTGGAGAAGCTGTGAGACGAGCAATTCCATACGACTCTTGGATAGGCGAGTCATCCACCACCATTGAACCGTTGCTTGGCAAGAGCAGCTCCGAAAAACTGTTTAGGATAATCTGAAAAAGTGTACAACGTTTAGGAATATGCTAAGAAACACTGCACAGATTTAAATAAAATTTCGTATACAGATAGACACTATTATTAATCTATAGACCCTGAATTTAAGGAGAGCGAAGCGCAAATAAATATTTAAAAAATTGGTTTTGTAATGTTACCAATAAACTAATTACAAAATTTTCCGAAAACATCTCATTTGACTATAAAAATAAAATAAAATAAAAATATATTTATTTGCCAGAAAACATAAAATAATATTTGTGAACAATATAAACAGTGGACTTTAACTTAATGAACCATTTATCATTTCTAATTCAATAGTAAAGTTTGTCATGACAAAGTTATCATCTCAAAGTATTTTAGTTAGCAATTGATTTAAACATGATATATTATAAGATTTTTTCAAATTATAGAAACCACTACTTCATATAATCTCAACTATGAAGTTTTATAGTATATGGAATTCATTAATTTTTTTCAAGTATCAGTTTAGTAAATGCATACATTGCCATTATTGTTTAATGCAATAATTGTTTAGTCACAATTATTAATTTACACCTTATTGTGTTCATAAAAGTACAGATAGTAACTTAAATTATAATAAGTCAACAATCAACATAGAGGGCGACCTTATCACTTAAAAGTGATCTCTTCTAGGCAACCCACCGGAAGAGGAGATGATATTGTAGGAGGCAGGTAAAAGTGTAAAATACTTAAAATGAAAAATAAATAAATATACAAATTGTATTCTAAATTTCATATGTTGAACAAAAGTCACCTTAAAGCTAGAAGCAAGAACAGTAGCATGTTTTTCTAAAAGCCATTATTTTTAACAAATTCTGATACAAGAACCTTCGCTTGGCAATATAATTTATAATTTACCTCAAGTGTGTGCAGTAGGCTCCCTTCAAAATACCTGAAGTAAAATGATCGTTGGTCCATACCTCCATAGGTACGGTAATATAATATTTAGTGCTTAGTTATACTTAAAAACAGTTTAGTTGTATTATATCTCACCTTTGAATTTGGAAGGTTCTCTTTTGTGAAGTGACAGTAATAGTTGGTACAAAGAAAGGCAAGCTGCATTTTGCGTCTGGGCCTTATCTTCGCTTTAGCTTGACTTAACAAATAATATTTCTGAGACGGCATCTCAGCACTACCACATAACCTACCTCTGAAGTGGAAGGTTCTCTGTTCATTGGGCCTGAAACGAAATGACCGTTGGTTTTGAGGCATGGTGTGCTTGGGCTGTATGCCACAATGTTTGACTGTAATAGTTTGACTAAACAATTAATCATATTACCAAAACAGCTTTACATAACACCTTACTCGCAGAAGTGTAAGTTCGCCTGTTCAGTTTGCCTGAAATAACCGTAGGAGTTTGGACCTTGCCACCAGTCGGCTTGGCATAACAAATTAAAGTTCCGGATTAAGGTAGTAGACCTTCCGGAGTAAGGTCGACAGTTTAGTGCACCTGCAGTGACCGTAGGCATCCGTTTGGAAACATGATATGTCGCACTCTACGCTTGGGCCCTGGGACTGACGGCTTTGCATAACAAATAAAAGTTCCGAAACAGCATTACAACTAACTCACCCCAGAGGTGGAGGGCCGGTCCAGTGCACCAGAAGTGACAGTGGCCGTTGGTATGGAGGCATGATACCGCGAATTCAGCGCTTGGCTCTTGGGGCTGATCGCCATGCGACACTCCACACGCATTTGCTTGGATCAACAAATATATTAAGTAAGTTAAAACTGTGATTTATGTCAAGTTTAAGGGAGCCTAAACTCTATAAAACAAGTTTTGAGGACAGGCTTTAGTTTCTATAATATAAAGTTGTACAATATTAGCAGTTTTAATGAAGGTATTTTTATGTTATGGAAATCCTTTTGCAAAGTATTCTATAACTTACTTCATAAGTGGCCACCATTAAGGGCATCTGAAGTGACTATATGTGGTATGAAATTATGATATACATGACCATACATATCATAATTTCGAAGAATAGTGAGTGGCCTTGGCGCTGATAGTTATAAGACATAAGCTTGGATTGACAAATTACATATTGGAAACATTTTCAAAGTATAACATAGGTCTGAAGTAGAAGATTCACTATTAAGTTCACCTGATGAGACACTGTCCTTTGGTATGGAAACTACGGTATGATGCCTTCAGGTTTAGGTCGTGGTGTCCTCGATGGGCCACAGACAATAGCTAAGCTTATTAAATTAAAGCACAAAAACAGTTTCACATTATTACAATATAACCCACCTCTGAAATAGAAGGAATTGTGTGTGAAGGTTACGCCTGTGATTGGTCCTGGAACTTTACGTCATGCAACGCTCAACATGCATTCGCAAAGCTTAACATATTATAGCACACAAACTGTTTCACAGTATCACAACATAATTCACCTCAGTAGTGGTAGGTGGACTATTGCCTGAAATGACAGTGGCCGTTGGTAACGAGTATGGTGAACTGGATTCAAGTTCTGACACCTTGGCTTAACAAATGATAATACCAAAACAGCATTACAGTATTACATCTAACTCACCTCAGAGGTGGAAGGTCGATTGTTCAGTGCGCCTGATGTGACTGTAGCTGTTGGTTTGGAACCATGGTACCGTGAATTCAGCGCTTGGTTCTTGGGGCTGATCGCCATGCGACACTCCACACGCATTAGCTTGGATTAACAAATTATATTCAATCAGTTAAAACTGTACAAATTACAGTTCACACATTTATACACACAGTCACAGGTATAAGAGAACCTAACACAGACAACCCGATTGGCGCAGTAGATGTGGCAACGGTCTATTGAGCTGGGAGGTGTGGGTTCGATTTCCAAGAGTAGAAAATAATTATGTGAACATTGTAATTTACAAAAAAATATGTTTAAGTATGTCTATCAGATATGTAGTTTCCGTAGTACAAACATTGCTTTACTAGTTTGGGACTAGGTAGCGTTGTGTTAAATGTCCGAGAATAGTTATATTTATATTTACAGACTTTAGTTTCTTCTATATAAAGTTGTACAAATTTGATAGGTTTTGCAAATATTATATTATGGAAACTTAATGGAAGCTTAATAGAGAGGTACACCTGAAGTGACAGTTCAGTACACCTAAAGTGACAGTGGCTATTGGATCGGAAGCATGGTATGCTGGATTCAGTATGCATTAGTTAAGCATAATAAATTGTAACATTGAAACAGTTTACTTTACTATATAGTTACCTCTAAAGCAGTAGGTTCACTACTCAGCATGTCTAAAGTGACAGTAGTTGTCGGTTTGTAAGCATGCAATGTTTTGGGAGCTGATCGCCACACAATGCTTAATATCCTTAGCTGTTAGCTTGGCTAAGATATAGTCCAGAAACAAATTGACAGTTCTGCAACATTTTTACTTACCTCTTAGGTGTAGGTCTCACTGTTTACTGCGCCTGAAGTAACAGTAGCCGTTGGTTTAGATGCATGATATTGCCGCATTCAGCACTCATGTCCTACGCTGATGACTTGGCTAGATAAAAGTGCAGAAACAAATTGACTGTAGTCTAAATAACTTACGTCTGAAGTGGAGGGTTCACTGTTCAGTGCGCCTGATGTAACAGTAGCCGTTGGTTTGGATGCATGGTAGGCCGCATTCAGCGCTTGAGTCCTGGGGCTGATCGCCACGCGACGCTCTACGCGCATCAATTTGGCCTTTAGCTGTAAGATATAAGTTTGTTTAGAACTAATATACCATTTTGTGCTATATACTATGATAAAAATGTAATAATAACTAAAACTATGTAATATTAAACTTTAAAATTACACAATTTATAATAACAATAATGTAAATAGCTTATAAAAACATGTACTGACACTAAAAGAATAAATAAATATAATTAATGCTTTTGTGTCCGAGGCTAAGACTAATTTTGGTTCCCAACAGAGTGAAGTTACTTAAAACATCATATAATTAAAAGTAACTCAAATAGTTAAAGATGTTATGTTATTGATAGTGAGAAATCAAATATCTACTTTAAAATTTCACCTTCATTCCAACTATGATGCCTAACTGAGTAAACAATAGTGATTATTTCATCACTCATTTTTAAATTACATGAACCTAGACAAGTACCAACAAGTAATATCAGTCCATTATCTACATATGAGCTTATAAAATAATAATGTAGCCAATAACTGCAAGCAAACAACATTGTTAAGTTTACAGGAAACATTTGTTTGAAGTATTGATTTTTCAACCCAAATTATTTTTCTCACTGATATTGGTTAATTACTCAATATTCTTGTTTAAAATTCATTGATAATAATTGGTTTTATTAAATTATATTCATATATCAATCTTTGTAAAAGTCCATCTGACAGGCGACAACACAAACATTTTGTATGACTATTTATATGTATAATCTTAAAGCTGAGAAAAGCAGAGATGTAAATAATAATAAATGAAAGATAGAATCAAATTTATTAACATATTGTTCCTGACAAACAATGTTTATCACCTAAATTTAACTACATGGTAAACACAGAAACACAGATGATTCCTTGCAATTTCAATTCCATTGCACCAATTGTCCATTTGAAATGATATAAAATATAATTGATCAACAAATTCTTGCAATGCTCTTCATTCTTATTAAAATTACTAGCTGTGCCCCAAGTCTTTGGGATTTCGGGATGATATATAGCCTCCCTCGACAAATTGACTATCTAACACAAAAAAAATTGTTCAAATCGGACCAGTACTTCTTGAGATTAGTGTGTTGAAACAAACAAACTCTTCAGCTTTATAATATTAGTATACTAGTTAAAAATGGATAAACCTAGAAGATGGAAATGCTTTTTCCAATTGCAATTATTGGTACAATCGCTGAGAAAAATCTATTACTTGAACTGATAATTAAACAAAAGAAACAGTAATTATAATGAAATTTTCTAAGGATTAGAAAGAAAAATGTATCATTTATATGAATTATTATGATAATTAGAATTGTTAAGTTAGTGTTAATGTTTTGTTCTAGGAATATTTAGATGTAAAGCCATTGTTCATTAATGTGTTTTGTATAATTATTTATATGATTTGTATTAGTTTAAATAAGTCTTAACTTATATATATTGAAGGTCCTAATGAAAATCATAAATATCTGAATTGTTGATATGAATATGTCGCAGTAAGATAGATAAAGCCGTAATATAGTTATATCCCTAGGGATATAATTATATGCCGGAACATAGTTATACGAAAGCGATTCATTACTATCTCACTAGGAGTATAGTTATAAAACGGTCCAAGTTTAGTGATATACTTATATTACTAGATTTCGTTTAGTGAAATAGAAATCTGCGATAGAATTAAATAAAAAATGGTATAATAAATTTGTTTTATCTTCATTCAAAAATCTATTTTATGTATTCTGCAGTTAGTTACAATACTTTGTGACATCAACATGTAATTACACGTATTAAAGTAATTTCAATTACAATTAAAATTACCATTTTTTGGAATTCAAACATTAACAATGCAATTAAACCTAATGAAATATTAAAAATCTTTTAAAACTAATCAACAGTTTTGAGATAACTTTATTTCTTATATTTATTAAGTTGAAATCTTTGTTTCTTTTCTTAGTAATTTCAAACTTTTGTTTAAACAAGGAGCGGAATCATGACATCTACAATTTCGTAGCACTGGATGCTTCTTACAAGCACATCTTTTAGTAGAACACTGTATATTCGATTTTTTACAGGAACGCTGCACACTCCGCAAGCTATTTCACTAAACTAAATCTAGTATTATAAGTATATCACAAAACTTGGACCGTTTTATAACTATACTCCTAGTAAGATAGTAATGAATCGCTTTCGTATAACTATGTTCCGGCATATAATTATATCCCTAGGGATATAACTATGTTACGGCTTTATCTATCTTACTGCGACAAATACATATCATTTAGTTAGATAATCCTTTGTGTTATTCAGTGTTGTACATTGGACATTATTAATTAGTAACATATGGTACATTTTGAAATCCTAATTGCCAAAAGTAAATAGTATAACAGAAAGAAAAATCAATAATATAAGGCCAGAAGTCAAATATGAATGGCGCTTTACATAGTGGTGTATTCACCACTTCTTATTACAGAGCTTTAGAGTGTGACACTTTAGAGATTACCAACATTATCTTTTCTTTTATACTATACTAGCTGTGCACCACAGTTTCAGTTGTGTATATCTAGTTTTCCCGTTCCTGTGGGATTTGATCAAACCCTTCTTGTCTATGTAGTAACATCTACTTTCATGCCAAATTTCGATCTGTGCATCGGTTCAGGCTGTGTTTTGATAGACAACTATGTCAATCAGTCACCGTTAAGTATTATATATATCACAAATTCACATTATTAACAAAACTTCTGTAAATTATTAGATAAAAATGAATGTTTTCTTTAGTTTGATAAATAAAAGTTAGGTACTTAAAGTTAAACTGCTCTGAATCAGCAAAAACTCCATGATATAAATACTTTGCAAGATTTTATTAATTTTCATCACACAATATTGTTTTGTCAACAGATTTTGAATTTGTTATCTATAAGATTTTAACTGATATGAAAGTCTGGTAACATTAAACAATCAATGTTGTAACAGCTAAAATATTTGCGATGTGGTATTGAGTGGATGTGAGTTAGTAGTTTTTTTCAGACTCAGAATGTAAATTTTCATTGTTGAGAGAAGTAGAAGGATGCTCGAGATATGTACTAGAATATGGGTGTAAAAGTTGTTACTTATGATATGATAACAATAATGCTTCTAAGTAATTTGTGTATTACAAACAATTTAATTATTGATCATTAATTTCACAAAAATCATATAAATTAAAAAATGGGTTGTATAGTGTAAATTTTATAATAATGTAAATTTTAATTGTTATGATAATATCCAACAGCCATTTAATTCAATTAAATTATACACCAGTGACATAAGACAAGTTGCTTAAAAACAATTGCAGTTTGTTTATATACAACATTGATAAGTTAACCTTGATTTGACAAGCATAAAAACAAATCAACAGAACAACTTACGGCATCATTCTCTTGTTTCAGGGTTTGGAACAATTTATCCCGTTTGGAGATCAATTCGTTTTGTTGTTGTATCAAATCCAGGTGATAGAGTAGGAGGTCCTTTAGCCTCTTGTTCTGGCCCTCAAATGCACTCAACTGTTCTTGCAGTTTGTGAAAGTCGGAAGGACTCGGATGATTCTTATCGTCGACGACACAATGCGTCGCCACCTCTACTTCCTTATCCAGCTGCAGCGTTGGTCTTCGAGTAGAAGCATCCGAGTGACAAGCGTAAATATGATCGAAGGGAAAACTCAATAAACCGTCTTTAGAATCCAACTGATTAAGAGTAGACAGTTCAGCCGAAAAATTAACCAAATTAGTTTCATTAACACTGCGACTGTTCATCTTTATGGAAAACCGATATCGAAATGGATTGAGACGAGCCAGCCGGCTGTCAAAATCTAGCTAACCACCTCTCCGCCCGTGAGATGCATTACAACGGATTGATCGATAACTACAGGCCGAGCCACCCACACACACACTTATAATACACGAACCGAATACACCTTTTTCAATCTCACATTTTCATAACAATTACAAATCTGCGTATCTTCTAATCTTCTTTACTGACATTTCTTTCACGCACATGTAAAACGTTAAAAGACGTAGTAAAATGTTCCTTTGTGAAGCTTGAACCTCCTTTAATCTCGACGGTAGCACGATTAATTCTTGAGCTCTTAGATTCGGTACATCAATGGATTTTAAACCACCAAACAACAGTTTTACACATCCAAGCAAAATTGTAACAAAATCTATCACTAGCGTCAAGGCGTCAACCGTAGACAATAGAGTTACTTTTGTTTGGGAAGAATAGCAGGTATTTTCGTAGGGGCAACATTTACATTACATTTATTTATTTTTTTAAATACATTAATACTAGGTACCTAATATAATTTTATATGAGACATATTTAGTTAAATAAGTAAAGTCGTAATATCGTAAAACATGAATCATAGAGAAGTGAAAATGGCAGCTTCGGCAAGCTTTGATCGATCAAAAATGAAAATATAGCGCCAACCTTTGAACTGGCCGCTACGTTGGTGCTATACATATAAATATTTTGCTAGGTGAATTCTCAAAAATTAGAAGAAATTTAAACTTGAGTTTTTATCGTTGTGTATCGTTATATATATCAAACAATTACTGGGCAAAAGACCGATGTGTTCGATTTTATTTCTAAAAACAATTTTTGAATTTTGATATTCCATAAGTCTTTGCCTTGAAGTCGACTTAAAAAATAATATACAGGATATTTATTTAAAAAAAATATTTATATAATAATTAATAATACTTAAAATATTTAAACAGATCACGGTACTTACTGATCCTACGCGTACTCTTGGTTTTCCAAACGGGCCGGTTTCGTTTCGGTTGATTGCTGGCGAGGCAATCAACGAAAAATAACCACGGACCCGAAGGTCCGTGGCTACTCCGCTGGTTGTGCTGGTTGTCCTGGTTGTGCTGGTTGTGCTGCTTGTCTGCGTCTGTTGTAGCTACAGAAAAAAATTGATTAATGTATTATTCCGATGATTTTGGAAGAGATAATAAATAGGAGAGGATAGTTTACAATGATTTCTGAGTATTTATTTTCTGTATTTGGCCCAATTTTATTACCCAAATTATTTTAGAAGAATATTGTTTAGTTTCGTCAGGGTAGGAAGGAAATTGGACTCGAAACTTATATATTCATGCATAACAACTTGAATGTGCCTTTCTTGGACAGTTTCTTCTAAAATTATTTTCAGTTTTATATAAAACTAACTAATCCGCGCGGCTTCGCTTCCGTAGCATATCTTATGTTATTCCTGGACATAGACGTACTTTTTTATAAATACATAGGTACTAATTAATTATTATAGATAAAATTAACATTCATACAGTTACAATTCATACAATTACAAAGTTCATCACATCATAATCTCTACTCGTGGGGATCGAACCCACACCCTCCGGCGCAATAGACCATTACTATATCAACTGAGCCACTCGTCATATTGTCAACAATATTAAGTAAATATTTTATAAATTTAATTATTATATAATAATAGTACAAAGAATATTTTACAGGGATATTTGACTACACTTCATTGTAAAAATCAATATTCATTGTAGGTATACAAAAACAATTTGCAAAAACATATTGATACCCACGAATAATAATTACGGAAGCTTGTATTTGCATCAAACATCATGTGGACATATCGGATGTAAAGGGTATTATATTTAGTGGACCGACATTTGCAACTCACGATCAAAAATATTATAACAAATTGCGAGATTGATTCCTGAAATCCCCTTGTTTTGACATCTTCATTAATATTATAAAGAGGAAAGCTTTGTTTATTTGTAATGAATAGGCTCAAAAACTACTGGACCGATTTTAAAAATTCTTTCACAGTTCGAAAGATATATTATCCAGGAGTAACTACTGTTTACTAATTTCGCGCGTGGCTACCCTGGCATTAAATTCGGTCTTAATTATCTTGTATTAGATTTAGGTACAATAATAATAAACACAAAACTAAAAGCTCTTTCATTTAGCACCATCTGTCTTTAAATATAAATGTGGAATCGTGTGATTTAACCACGTAAGACTTTTTAACCGTCTTTCAAAAAAAGGAGGAGGTTCTCAATTCGACCGTTTTTTTTCTAGTGGGGTATTCTTTTTAATTTCGACTCAAAACATAACCCATGCCATTGATAAATCCAGTCTAATTTATTGGTTATAGTTATGAAAAATTCCACATATCGGATGCACTGTACCCGGAAAGGCCCTTCAATGATACCCAGGACTGTAATGATACTATCGGATAGATTTAAAAAAATCTTCCTGACGCTATGCTAGGACCGTGAAGAAGGCTTATTTATTTATTTATATTAACAAAAACCAACGGCGTTGCAGAAAAATGTAGACATTTTACCCAATATACTGAGAGTTACCAAAAAACCTTTCAATTATTTTAATTTTAAAAGGGTTCTAGTGTTAAAAATGTCTATGATGCTTGAAAGAACCTTTGAAAGTGCGACAAATTCTATCTAGAGGCGCATTAGCTGCGTATCTCGTATCTTATAATTATTTAGTATTAGTACTATTATTAGCTATAATTAAATAAAGATATTAGTAATATACGTGGGTGGAACCGAGGGCGCAACACTCACTATCTTAAAAATGTATATCGACCGAATTCTAAACACGGGCAGATATATTGGTTCGACCTTAACCTTAAATTTCTACCTATATCTCTAAAACTGTGTTTACAATGGTGTTATTTTATAAACGTTGCCAGAAGTCCCGATTTTCAGGTATGGTAATTTGTCCGCTTTAGTCGTCAAGAAGTTTTATACGTCGAAAAAATTTTCACACACCGAAATTTTTATACTACAAAATTAATTTTAATTTTCACTAAAAGAAAACAACTTTTGTATGTACATATATCGCACACTGAGAACGAAAGTGACCTAATTCAAAATTTTGGTAAAATGAGTTATATTCATAAAACTACTCACAATCAGGTATTCTATCGTCTAGTAAATAAAAAAATTTCAAATTCCACCCGGAAAAGGAAAAACAGGCGTTTTGGGCCTCTTTATATTTCACGTATTTCTTACCTCTCCCCGCTAAAACAGTGACCTATTCAGAGATTTTTCGACACTGACGAGGCTAAGACCTTTGTATTTCAATTTTAATGTGACTCAATGCTGAGTGCGGCGTTATTTTACCAAAAAGAAAGTAAATATTTTGTTAATGTTCTAATCTTAAAATGACCGTTGTTTGTATAAGGTCACTTACGCACTAAATGCAGTCTATTTGGTTTTGACTTAAGTCGATTTATGTCATTTTTGTATTATGAAACAATCGAAATGCAACGACATATTTCAAATTATGTCTGTACTTTATTAAATGGTGTCTTTATGTAAGTGTATTTATTAAAAATGTGCCATTTTAATAATATTTTGATGCGATAAAATTATGTCGTATTGAACTTTATGTCAGTGTTTGAAAGTTAATGTTTTTAAATATTTATGTTTAGGTCATTATTAGAAAGGTTTAAAATGAAGCGAAAAGCTAATTTTATTTTATAAATTGTCCAAAAAATGAAAAAGATGAACTAAACATGTGGTGATCAAACTTCTTCGAAAACCAGCTTGCTCAGGAGGCTGGAAGTCATCAAACTCGCGTTCGAGACGATTTGTGATGATCCTCGAAAACAACTTATTAACATGACTCAGGAGTGAAATGGGTCTAAAGTACTTCAGAAGGGGAAAGTCTCCCTTTTTCAAAAATGGAACCACCAAACTTCTGGCGTTTTGCCGTCGACCAAAGCAGAAGTAAACAACCTCTGGAGCACTCTGAGAATTGGTGTGCCACCCGCGCTCAATAGTTCCTAGGGTAATCCATCCTCACCCTGCGCCTTGTTGGTTTTAATTTATTTGAAAGTCACCCCAAACTCGTAAAGAATTATATCCGGGATATCTTCGCCGGACTTATGACAGGCTTGACAACTAAGATGTTTTTATTATCATAGAGCAGGCAAACGGAGCATGCTCTCGACCTGATGTTAAGTTACGGATTGCAGCTAATCAAAGTGTCGCAGATGCCTTGCCGGCTTAAAAGAAGGTAAGTAGCAACGAGTATATAAGAAACGAGAGGATTAATTATGGTAAGTTGGGAGAGGAGTAGAATAGAATGGCAGAGGTATGGGATGGGAAATACGGGCCTACGGACACCCGCTCACCGTACGAAACACAGTGCATACACAGTGCATACTGTAACATACTGCTTTACACCGATCTTCTGTCGGAGGGGTGGTAATTTCACCGGTGCAAGCTTCACCCAATCGTGCAATGTTCAGCTCCCACTCTTTTAATGCTGAGGATGTTATGCAGCAGTATAACCCTCTGTCGCCTCTTACGACACCCACGGGTAGAAGTAATGTGTATGCCTGCCCATCGCTACTCGGGATTAAATTATAAAGGGTATAAAGCTGCCTCTCTGGATCTCTCTTAACACTAGCTTGGTTAACGCTACTATGCCATCCTCTGTATTCAGCTTCGTCAACCGGACTTGCCCAATAGACACGTCTGTTGCGAAAACTTTGCCTTTGTTCCGTATCGCTTCTTCAGTACTCTTTGCATTGAAGGAGCGGATCGCAAGGACTTTGATATTTGTTCATTGGGCCGCTTATATGAATCAGCATCTTTGAAGGTCTGAAGTGGCATAGTGCGTCGGTCGGCCATAGTTCTCTGCCGGAGTTTTTCCTTACGATGAGTTTTGTATTATTAGAGCCCAAATGACCGGATGGTTTCCACGGGCCTGTCATTTATATAGTCCAATACGTCAAGGTTTATGAGAAGCGATCTAAAAGCTCTTGGGCTTATTTATCTGGGCGAGCAACAGTCACGTAGACTTCATCAATTGGGATAATTCGAATTTGATGTTTACATTCAATATGCCTCTTACCATTCGGTAAGCACTTCCGGTTTTAACTTTGTATACCTCGGAGATATTGTTTATTGTAGTCTTATGAAGTCTATCTCGTATTTCGCTTACCATCGAGTCTCATCCAGGTCCATTTTCTGTAGTAGCTTCTGTAAAAAGGAATTTATCATAAAGAGTCCTTTCTTTTCCATAAACTAAGCCAGCTTTTTCTACCTTGGATTGCACTGCCCAATACCAGGTTTGTGTTTTACCCATCAGGTCCACCCATCCGGTCATTTGGGTCATCTTCGCCTATCTTTCCCAACCTGTCGTTAAAATCCCCCATTACAACATTGAAGTGCGTCCTCGGGGTATGTATGGCTCTACTAATATCCTCATACATTCCTTCCACTTCTTTATCTGGGTGTGCCGAGGTAAGCGCGTAAATCTGTATGATCTTCATCGAATATACTTGCGATATTCTAAGTATAAGGTATTCCACATACACTTTCGATGGTAACGATGTTGTTGACAAGGGATTTGTGGATGGTAAGCCCAACTCCACCATACTTATCAGCCAATCACGTCCTATCGTAATTTACTCAATTCCTCTTCCAACTCAACAATCTTTTCGTCGGTCCTCTATGTGCGTGCAGTGCATATCACCAGCGCCAGGGGTTATGGAGTTGTCCATAGTAGTAGCCGGATCCCTGCTTGTGATTCTTAGCACCCCTTTCCCCGCCGATACCATGGCCACTATCGGTGCCATGATCAGCGGGACTGCCGGGGACTAGGAGCCCGGGATTAGCCTTTTTTAATGCTGATATTTTTTTTAGTCTTGTATGAGCTTTCTTAGGGGGTTTTTCTGCCAATACTCGCCACGCTTGTCAGATGGCCCCCACATGGGGTGTTTGCTATTCTTAATGGCACGGCACGACACGGTGTTGATGGCTATTTCATTGTGTTTCATTTTATTGCACTCGTGAAATAAGTATATAAAATAGAATAAGAGTAGAAGAATCGCCTATAATAATGTAAGTTACATAAATTTTGGATTTAGATCATTAAAAATTAAACAAGGAGTCTCTATTTTTCTTAACAAAATTATATATTAAATATACATTCAAAGTGTACCTGGTGATGTAAAATATATTAAATATGTTTTGTCTTTACTTTATTTATATTTTTCCTTTAATAGTAACTACTTTATTCAAAAATTTCGTTTTATTTCATTCTCTATTTGGCTTAATTGTCCTACTTTTCTCAAATATTATAGTATTAAATCGACATAATTGTGATAAAGTCGGACTGCATGATTAATAAAAAAATAATAAAGTGCCACATTCAAGAATAGGTCAAACATATTTGCAAATGTTGAGTACTAAAGTGACACAATATTTGATGGTGATTTTCAAAAAATATTTTTAATTATTTTAAAGTAATTTCAGTGTGTTTTTCTTGATTACATCGATGGAAGATATCATGTAGAATTATATAAAAATATAATATCGTAAACAACTTTGCATGTGAACAAATTATGACATGATTTGTAGATAGCTCTGTTAATTGCGAACACTATTTTGACGATTCCCAAAAAACACGAATTTCGTATTAAGTCACTTTCGTTCTCAGTGTGCGATATGTTACATATAGCTACATAAAGACATACATAACTTAAGTGTGAATAAGTTATTTATGTATAGATTAATGAATCAAAACGGATGTTACTACAGTAATGATCATTCCTTCCACAATGGATAATTTTAAGTTTAACTAGAAACTACTTATACTTCAGTTCATTCTGGGATTTATACGTCGTAGAGATATTATACTGGTTAAATTTCCTGCAAAGCTGAAAATTTAACCAGTATAAAATCTTGTCTATGTATAATATGTATTTTATTTTTCTATATGTATATGCTACTTCCACATAAATATGGTGAACGCGGTCCGATGCTGTCTGGACTTTAAATTGAATTTTAAATGTATAGCATACCATGACAACATAGATACAAAACAAATAATCCTCTTTATAACATAAACTAGCGACGCGCCCCGGCTTTGCACGGGTGCAATGCTAAATATACTATAGAAAAACTGTGAACGTTTTATATAAAAATTAGTACATTACTTTGATACCTCTCGTAGGGTGAATCCCAAAAATTACAGTATTTCTCCACTATTTAATGGATGTCACACATTCTTCTTGAATCGAACTCTCTATTAATGTTAACCGCATCAAAATCTGTTGCGAAACTTAAAGATTTAAGCATACAAAGCGACATAGGGACAGAGAAAGCGACTTTGTTTTATACTATTTAAAGATGATATACTTAAATTTACTAATGCTCGAATACTCAGTTGATTAAATCGTAAACTAAAAAAAATAATTAAATGTAACGGCCTGTGTTTTACGCCGTGATTCTTCCACATTTCTGAACGCAGCGGTCAAGCGCAATGCGCTGTGATTGGTTGCCGCGGTTTTGTTCTCGCGCGCCAAAACGACGCTTTCGAGAAACGTCGTAGAATATAGACGATTTACGTCCGTACGCGCGCGCTAGTATTTCGTTGTGTTTTAATATTTTACCTATTGTCCCTTTACTTTTTGTTTTATATTTTATATTTTTTTAATAAACTCTTTAACAAATAAAAGTGTTTGTTATAGTGTTTAAATTTAAATAACGTTCTAACAGTGCATCTAAGGAGGCCGATTTGGAAACTCAACATTTTAACTTTTACTTTGACTTTGATGATCTATTCTGAAAGACTTTTATCTTTGTCTTTCTGTTTTCATTTGAAATTCTTAAAATTAAGTATTATTTTAATGTTTGAACAGTTATATAGAAAATGGAAGCAAGAAATAATTAACAATTCTCTTCACATTGTTATCTTTCAGCAAACTATGTCCGGAGTATTTGAATCAATTCATGCTATCGGGTTTTGAACGGAAGCGCTATAGAAAATGTGTAAAAAAATTTCTCAATTTGCTTTGAAATGCAACGTAGGTACTGTGGTATTAAAACTATCTATACATATAATAAAACAGTAACCGAACCGTTTCTGTACATTGAATATTTTTCAAAAAGAGTAATTGGTATGCCATATGTATGTTCTATAGATGCCAAAACCATGGTTAATTTTTTTTTCTGTTTGTCTGTTTGTCTATTTGTCTGTTTGTCTGTTTGTCTATTTGTCTGTTTGTCTGTTTGTCTGTTTATCTGTTTATCTGTTTGTATGTGCGTCAATCACGTAATAACCACTGGGCAGATTTTTTTTTAAATTTCACATGCTGATAGACCAATATTAGGTGCAACTTAAAGGCTACATTTTATTTGAAAAAAATATTTTTGGGGTGGCTCTACATACATGTAAACGGAGGGTAAAAAAATAAATTCGCGAATACATAATTGAGTGGGGTTTCATTGGAAAGGTCTTTAAAAATGATATCGAGGTTTCTAAATGCGTTTTTTGCTAGAATAAATATTTTTTGAGATATATGCTTCTAAAGTCGTTAAAATGTCATACCACGTGACAATGTGAGATTTTGGTTGAGGTGCGGACATGCCTTTTTAATCTCTTAACGTATAGATTGAGGCGTTAAAACACTTAATGAATCCTGAAAAACCTTCAAAAAATAACTAACTCTCGGCCCGAAGCTTCGCTCGCGTGGGCTTTAATTTTCTGTATTTTGAAGGGGCGCGCGCTCTGTGAGATTTTGGTCAAATCTATTTCCATAGAAAATTATTAAAAAAACTATAGACATGCGCATATATCATTTGTTGCTCCTCTAAAAATACAGAAATTAGTAGCCCACGCGTGCGAAGTCGCGGGCGGAAAGCTAGTCATTTATAAAATTTCATAATTTATTTGGGCAGTGCCATTAAAATAATTTACTTTAGGGATTTTTTAATGTAATCTGGTGTTAAGTGACTGACTGCAGCCCATGAACACCTACAACATCGAAGTGTCGCAGATGCCTTGCTGCCTTGTACGAAAAACATTAGTAATATACTGCTTCGCGGCGATCTTC
>LQNK01000026.1:445648-518723 GCA_001586405.1 Phoebis sennae
GGTAAATGATAAATGGGTATTAATTTATTTATTTTATTATATAGAAACGGTCCAAGGTGATAATTAAATCTTTTTGAGTGAGAGAAGTTGAAAGGCAGAGGCTAACTTAATAATAAATATTTTAATAATAAATATGTTACAGGTGCGAAACTTACGTCCAGTGGCGATGAAACGCCTCCCATCAGTGAAGAGGACCTGGAGCAACAGAAAATTGAACATGAGCGACAGGTGCAAAAGGTATAACACTTTTAATGGTATTTCTATAGCAGGGGTTCCCAACCTTTTCTTGGCCCGAGACCATGATGACTTCGTTATTGTTTGCAGGGACCACCATTTTGGTCTTGTGCTAGCGGGGAGTGACTAAATTGAATCATTTCGCGAATCATTTTTTAACTCCATCGGCCCAATGGTTGGAATAGCTATGTATATAATAGTATGTATAGTTTCAAGCGTAAGCTTCGTGCTATCTGGGAGGTAGATAAATTTTATACATATCGCCGAACACATTTAGCCTCCGGCGGACCATAGGTTGGAAACCACTGTATATGGAAGTATGTACTATTTCTTGCTATCAATACCCATCGTATTCATTATTTGTATGGAAATGCGATCCATGCTATACGTATGCGATTGTTTTCTTTTTATTTAACTTCTTATAAATTGTGTATTTTTTCAAAATGTTGACCTTGCCTAATTTTTCACATAACTGTAGCTGTAATTTTTTTCTATGTCTTCTTTAAGAGTTGCGTTATTAAATACAGGCATGCAACACGTTCGACGTGCATGTTAGAGAATCTGTGCTCTAGTTAGTTACATACCTCTTTATGAGTCCTCCGGCGAGGCGCGTCGCGTACTCGTGGCTTGCGACGCGGCGCGCCGCCCCACGAGCTTCGTCGTCGATGTCCATACTTACTGCAACAAGAGTGTCTTTGTTAATTATATACGTGGCTTATGTAATCTATACTATTATTATCTATCTATATACAGTGATTCCCAAAGTGGTCGCGAAAAAAATTTGGGGGTCCATGAAATGAAAACAGGGTCCACGATATTGGATCTCAACGCATACACTAAATCAGGTAAGTAGGGGGTCTACCGAACACGGAAAAACATGGCACGGGGTCGGAAAAGTGAAGGGTCTACGACACAAAAAAGTTTGAGGAACTCTGATCTAGTCTGTATGTATTTACAAAAAAAATTATGTTTAAGTATGTCTATCAGTCATCTAGTTACCATAGTACAAGCTTTGCTTATTTTGGGGCTAGATGGTGTAGTGTATTGTTATTTTTAGTATTTATTATAGAGAGAAAACATTTGTATTTTGGATATATTATGTTGATTTTCGAGGAGTTCCTTAGAATATCTTCCACAACGATGCTCAGACTTGAACTAAATGCCGGTGATATGCTAAATGGTGGTAACATACATAAAAAATACAGCCGAATTGATTATCCTCCTATTTTTTGAAAGTCGGTTAAAAATAATAAATATATTTTTGCACACGAAACCTTAGATCCGAATCAAGTTCCTATAAAAATATAACGACTCGTTATATCTTTATAGGAACAAGCAATAGGAAAGCTCTTTAGAATTTTTTTTTATGTAACAGCAGGTAAGCGGAGTAGTCGTTCAACTGATTTCAAGTGACTGTAATCCTTTCCTTCGTTAAAAAATCAATATCTGAATTGTTTTACTGAAATGCCCTGATAATAGTTTAAAGTTGCAAAGCTTTTACCATGAAATATGGGATATGAAAATGTTTTCCTTTAGTGACGTTTGGATAGGTCTTCTTCATTTTAAATTGAGAAATTGAGGTTTCATACGTGGGCCGTGGCCTTTCTAATACAAGGCGAAGCAAAAATATTTTTACAATATATTTAAAGTCTCTAAAACCTTGATATAGATTAACTCAATATTTTATTGCTACTTCGCTATCATACACATATCCTAACATATCGTTTTTTGTATACATAAATAAGGACCCAATCAGTAGAAAATTACAATGTTCATCACTTAATAATTTTCTTCTCGTGGGGATTGAACCTACACTCCCCGGTGCAATAGTTGCCATATCCCCTGCGCCAATCTAGATATACGTACTTACAAAAGTGGTTTAGATGTCATTCAATAGTAAATATATAATGCTTATCGTTGCATGACAAACTTGAATACAATTTAAATAATTTTTGCGGTAAACGTAATTTTATCCTGACAACAAAATACGCCCATTATTTGTTAAAGATAGATAAATTGGAAATAATGTATGCGGTATTTAACAATGTTATTGGCTATATGCATATATTATTGTCTTAGTGATAAATTAATTGGATTCGAGGATTCGAATTCTGGGTCCAGCCCAATTAGGCTAAAGTTTTTTTTTCAAGAAATAATGAGGTAGTCTCAAAATTAAGACTGCTGTAAACAGTTTTTCTCTGTACAATATTTATGTACATGTATGTGTATATGTGTGGTGCAAAATGTCTACCTATGTATGACATTTATTATACCAAAATTTCTCCCCAATGATTAGAATCATTCGATAATCCGCTGTTTAAAATATATCCCTAGAATAACATGTCTTCTTGTTTCAGGAAAAAGAGTCCCAAGCAAGAGAAGCCGAAGAGGTCCGTAAACTGGACATAGAGTTGCTGCATCAACGGGCGATCGGCGCAGAGGAAGAACAGATCAAAAGAGAGGTTAGCCATATGACCCCACTTGTTGCAGGAATAGGCAGGTAGAGAGGGGTGCGTAAACTGGACATAGAGTTGCTGCACCAACGGACGATCGGCGCGGAGGAAGAACAGATCAAAAGAGAGGTTAGCCATATGACTCCTCTTGTTGCAGGAATAGTCAGGAAGAGAGAGGTCCATAAACTGGACATAGAGTTGCCGCACCAACGGGCGATCGGCGCGGAGGAAGAACAGATCAAAAGAGAGGTTAGCCATATGACTCCTCTTGTTGCAGGAATAGTCAGGAAGAGAGAGGTCCGTAAACTGAACATAGAGTTGCTGCACCAACGGGCGATCGGCGCGGAGGAAGAACAGATCAAAAGACAGGTTAGCCATATGACCCCACTTGTTGCAGGAATAGTCAGCAAAGAGAAGAGGTCCCTAAATTGGACATAGAGTTGCTGCACCAACGGGCGATCGGCGCGGAGAAAGGATAGATCAAAAGAGAGGTTAGCTATATGACCCCGCTTGTTGCAGGAATAGTCAGCAAGAGAGTCCGTAAGCTCAACATATAGCTGCTGCTCCAGGCGATGCAGAGGATGAAAGGTCTAAGGAGAGGTTAGCTACATTACTGAGTTAGTCAGGAAGACAAAAGAGGTCCGTAAATTGGATATACAACTTCTGTGTATAATTAGCAAGCATTTATACTAAATATCACCAAACTTATTTTAAAAATTGTACTGCTTAATCATAGGCGTCCAAATATACTGTATGCATGGAATCATATGCAATCTTTGCAAAGAATGCCACACAAGTGCGTCCACTGCTCCAAGTCGTACAGAACGCATCTACACTAATATTATAAAGAGGAAACTTTGTTTGTTTGTTTTTTTTTATGGCACAGCAGGCAAAGGACCAAGTGGGTCACCTGATGTTAAGTGGTTGTAATGAATAGGCTCAAAAACTATTGGACCGATTTAAAAAATTCTTTCACCATTCGAAAACTACATTGTTCACGAGTAACAGCACAGTTAGACCTAGATAAGTGAGAGTACAAGGGAGCACCATCTTATTCTTGCTTTTAGAGGTTTGACTGTATATAACATTAACGTTTTCTATATAAATAAAGAATCCGATGCTTACGATACCGACATGTGGACGTTTAGCTTAACGTAATATCACCGAAGTTCCTTAAGGTCTTCCTTCCTTCCAGAACTTCGGTGATATGGAACGAGTATAAATTATTGTGTAGAATACATTTCAGAAAACCGCTGTAACCAGTATTACTGAGAGTTTAGAGGTGTGATAATATTAAACATCGCTAAACTATTCATGAAACTTTAACTTATTAGGTTAAAACTTATAAATCATTTACTTAACCAATCAGCGCACACATTCTAACTCATACTCCTAGTCGTCTTTATTTCAACCAATGCTATTGGTCGCGGCTTCCCCCTCCATTGGCTTCTGAAAACAGTCTTGCGTATTCAAGGCCAATGTAAAAGTAATACACCCATGTAATACGATTGAAGGCTTTGTTTGCACTAAGAACAATATCGTTAGTAAAGCACACATTGCTTGTTTTGTACGAAAGCTCTTGGAAGCTTGCTAACACGTGGCGTAATGGATTTGTTGCGAGACGAAATTTGACATAGTGCGACAAAACGTGAGGTTTGTTGACAACTTCAATGGAGATGTAATTATTATTTTAAAAAAAAATTGCCAAAAAATAGAACCGACTTCCTCGCTCTAAAAAGTAGAAAATAACTTTTATTTCATTTTTGTTGAAATCTATACAAAGTCGGTGCAAAATCTTGTTAAATTGAAAATAGATAAGGCACCGAGATATGCGGTAACATACATAAAAAAAAAATACGGTCGAATTGATAACCTCCTCCTTTTTTTGAAAGTTGATTTATTATTTTGAACCAAACTGTATGAGCCCTATTGTTATCATGGTCAAATTCGAGGATTAAAAGTTAATTGGAAATGCTTTTAAATACATTATTGAATGGTGCTAATTATATTGGATTATTTCCATTACCTGGAAAGAACGGGTATTGTAACAATAGATTATTCATATTTAATATATTATTACGATATTACCAGCTTTTCTGTTGAAATTTATATGTATAGTAATAAAGTATTTTTCATTTTTCACATTGCACGATTGAATCAAGCTCGCACCGGTGTAATTACCACCCCCAGCAGAAGTTCGGCGTTAAGTAGTATTGCACTGTGTTTCGTACGGAGAGCGGGGGCCTGGAGTGGATCTGGATCCCATTCCTCGGCTATACCGCTCTTCTCCTCTTCAAATTCCTCTCCCTATCCTCTCCCCTTCCTTCAAAGCCGGCATCTACGATGGTTTGATGTTGTCAATGTTCATGAGCTGCGGTCAGTAACTTAACTATTTTACTTAACTACTTATTTTTGAGTTGGAAAATCATTATATCTCGACTCCTCAAGTCGCAATTTAAAAACTCACGTTTAAAACTCACTTCACTCCGATTTCAGTTTTGAGTTATTCGTTGTACCTTTACTTCTACACTAATAGTATCAAGAGGAAATATTTAATTGTTTGTAACGAGTAGGCTCAAAAAATACTGGCACGACAAGTTTTCAGCTCGCCTCATACACCTCCTCAAAAATGGTCTAAGCTCACGAAATAATCACACTAACACTTTAATTTTACGGCCCCTTACCTATATAAAACATTCAATAAGAACGACAACTACTCTTGAGGTAGTAATTTCTTAATCAAATCTAAAATGCTAGGCTTTCTACACTAGATTACCTGCAGTGCTACCGAAAATTTATTTGAATTTAGTTGTAACCTATAAACAAACAAATGAACCTCCTCATGTACTTACTTTACACACGCACAAACACACACACACACACACACAACCAATAATTGCAATTTTATTTCTATATATATATTTAATTTTAAATTGGTTTATTCTCATCGGTACTTATAAATTTATAATGGGAAGGCACAGGCTCCTGAAACACAGTTTTTCCTTTATTAGGAGCCTGCGTCTCATATATTCTGTTTCATCTCGATGAAAATAAAGATATTATTATTATAATCTAACTGTTTTATGTACTGTTGTAAAATCGTAGAATGGTAATTATGGATCGTAGTTATCACGAAAAATTAATACATTCCAAAAATCTTCATTTGATATAACGATATAATTATATTATATCAATACACTATAATATCAATATCCAAACAAATCAAATTATGGAATTAATTGCGGTTTGTGTGTGAATTAATTTAATTAGCCATATTTAAAACTGCGCAAATTATTTTATGATTTACTAGCTGCGCTCCGCGGATTCATCCGCATCTATCTCCCATTCCCGAGGGATGTCCGAGATAAAAGCTATCCTATGTCCTTTCTCGAGTTTCAAATAATATCTGTCAAAATTTCATCTAAATCAGTTCAGTAGTTTAAGTGCGAAGAAGAGACAGACGTACAGACAGTTACTTTTGCACTTATAATATGAGTAAGGATAAGCCTTTGAAATATAAGTAAGAAAAAAATCCCAGTGATCTATTTCGTCTGTCCTCTTCTAAACAACCGCCAACTTCCTATCTTTAATCTTCTCCTCCTCCTTACCCTCTCCTTCCTTCAAGCCGTCAAGGCATCTACGACACTTCGATGTTGTAGATGTTCATGGGCTGCGGTCGGTCACTTAACATCAGGTGAACCGCTTGCCTGCTATATCATAAAAAAGAGCCAAGCAAAGCCGAGTGGGCGCCAGTTAATGATAATAGAAAGATCTTTCTTTACAATAATTTGATTATATTAAATATATGTTACCGTCGGTTTACCAATATCATTTACGTACAACTCTGTGGTAATCTATTTATTTTTAGAACACATTAACGCTCGTGTAATATATATTTGTATAGAAATTGAAAAGGTTATTGAAATTTTCGAAGCGATATGTTCAATTAATTTCTCTTTATGATCATGTCTATTTTTGCGCACGAAGGTAAAGGGTGCTTCTTGCGTTAGATACGAAATTTGACTAAAGGATAAAATTCTTTTGTTTCTTGAAAAGAAACAAAACTGCATTTAAAGATTTTGGAGAATTCGTTTGCCACAACCGGGATCGGAACCACGACATATTTAAAATTACTCCTTTTAAAAGTAAAGGTTATAATTTTTCTATTGCATCGGTCGTTAAAGTCAATTATAAGGATCTCTTTAGATAGATAGATAAATTATTTATTCAAGAAGAAGGTACAAAGCACAGAGTAGAAGTAAATACATAGTTTAGAAAATACACACACATTACAGAAAACAAAAAATGATTTAGGAAACTTGATAAATCAACTGAAGGGCAAACTATAAACCTTTCCCCGAGTGACGTTACGAAATGACATCCTGTATCACGTTTGAATGAAATATCAGTATATTTTTATACGAATAACGAAATAAAAGTAAAACGTTCATATTAAATCCCTTTGAGCGTAATAACCGTTAAAACCATTGGCAATGGTAACTGAGCTTTGTGCTGTTGAGGGATTTTAAAAACGTTCGACAGATTAATAAATACCTTTAATGCCAATATTGAATTTCTAGCATAATGCTTAAATAAATAAAGCAATTGTAGACGGTTAACATTCAGCAGTTTTGTTGTACTGAAAGTTACTTTTTTTATAATAAGAATACTTTCATGTTGTTAGGTAATTTATTTTATTTTAGCAAAAAATCACCATGAAAATAATTTACGACGTTTTGTCACGTTTGTTTTAAATAAGTCGTTGGAATGTATTATAAATAAAATAAATTATTTTTATATTTTAGAGTGATTTGAGGAAAGCAAGCCTAACACTTCTGAAGCTTCAATCCAGTGCCAGCATTAGTGACAACGAAGAAATTAATATACCACTACTGGGACCATGTAAAGGTAAAGATATTTTCAGTAATCTAATACAAACGTATAATATCACGTTTTTAGTACGTTTGTAGTATTAAAATAAGTACTCATAAACCAATATTATCAAACAATCATTTAATGACATGTTTAGGTATATTTTTTTTATTAAGTCCACAAAACTGGTTACAAATGTTTGCAATCTATGCTAGAGACTATTTGATAACATTTATTTTATTCATAACCTTCTAGTTGTAGACACAGTATGCGTTTATATATAAATATTTACATGTTCTGAATGTCCTATAACACATGAAACTAGCTATGTAACACCTTATTTATTCAATACGCGGGTAACTTCATACCGCCATTTTAGAACGTGACGTATTTGACAGTAACGAACTCTTTGTCGGTGTGTGTAAAATCGTATATAATATTAATAATATAATTGTAAATAGGTAAAGGCACCGATTTTGTATTGATTTCAACAAAAATAAAATAAAAGTTATTTATTATTTTTTTGTGTGATGATTCGATTCTATTTTTGGCAAAAAGTTATTATTTATCCATTTACAGTCCCTGTGAAGGGTTATCACATCAGACCTAGTCACATTTCAGTCTCTGAGTTAGAGTTTAATGGGTATTAACATAATTAAATCTTAGCCAAATATCTTCCCCATTGTTAAACCTTGAACCTAATTTATTACAAAACTAATATCATATACTACCAAAATGAATTTTTCAAATCGGTCCATAAATGCCAGAGATATGCGATAACATACATTAAAAAATGGTCGAATTGAGAAAGTCTGTTAAAATTGTAATGCCATGTGATAAATGAACAATGAAATTTTACAAATTTTAAAAATACATCAATTAAATCTTAATGCCAATTACTTAAATTGTTTACATGATCGCCGCTCCTCGTACTATGTAATAATATTAACGATATCATATTAAATTGCTTTTAATATCCAAGAGTACAAGTAGATAAATCAATTTTTAGTAGTAATTGATCAACTGATACTTTTGTATTAAACAGTTTAAAACATAATACGAAATATAATATAACTAATTAATACCCATGTGAGTATATTTTAAAAAGTTACTGAGCGCTTACTGTTTTACGGTACACAAAAAAATAGGCAAAATTATTTCTTATGTTTTCTATTATGCCTGATGTTAGTACCTACGTCACAGAACAAACCTAATAAGTAAAAAATAAAAAAAAAATCACTAAAATACCCAAATGTTATCGAATCCCAGCGATGTTGAAGCGGGTCAATTGTTATAGAAAATACACTAACACCCGCTTCCTATGAAAACGTCATACTATAACATATATCTTCTTGATATACTAATGTGGTGGTGGATAAAGCATTTCATTCCATTTGCGAATCGTTTTCATTAATAATCGACCAATCAGAACCTAGTTTTGGTAGTTATGTTAACGCCACATTTATTATAGATGCGTTTTAGACTTACGTCTAGTAGGATATTGTACTATCTGTAAGTACGACTCTAGGCTCTTAATAAAAAGAATTAAATGTATTGAACTTTGCAGAGAAATCACTGGAGAGTATAGGCAGTCGCGAGACCCCGTGTTTCACCACCAGCAAGGAGCTGAGAGCGTGGAGGATGTCTGCCAACGACGTGAGGTCCCGGGCCACCGCCGACCTCATACGGGTGTCTTCTTACCCCATGTGAGTTTGCATCCAGTGACACTGAGTATATTAATTAGGCATTAGCAAAGGAGCTGAGAGCGTGGAGGATGTCTGCCAACGACGTGAGGTCCCGGGCCACCGCCGACCTCATACGGGTGTCTTCTTACCCCATGTGAGTTTGCATCCAGTGACACTGAGTATATTAATTAGGCATTAGCAAAGGAACTGAGAGCGTGGAGGATGTCTGCCAACGACGTGAGGTGTCTCCAACACCACCAACTTCCAGACAAAGGGCTGCTACTGAGACTTTTTTAGAAAATTTCATTATGTTTTCTTATGGCCCCGCCCGGGAATCGAACCTGAGACCTCTCGAAGTGTAGTCAAAGATGTAACCACTAGACCAACGAGGCAGTAAGAAACTAAGGTAAGGTTTTGTGTTTTAATTACATTTTTATTTATCCTAGCCCACGCAGAAATTGCAAAATAAAATATTGTTACGTTACGCAAATACGATTCAATATCAGGCAGCGTTTGTGAAATATTTATTTGTGGAAAATATGTACCTACGTCATACAAACCCTCACCTCAAACGGAAATTAACCAGATCGTATAGTTTGAATGAACTTTACGCAACTGATGGGCTTTTATGGTGTGATTTTTTAGTCGACGTGTTGAATTATATGTGTAGTACGTAATTGTAATTCTCTCAAATGTACAAAAATTAAAAAAAAATATTTCAACAATATTTTTTTTGTTAAGTGGCTGACCGGAGCCCATGAACATCCACAACAGGAAACTATCGCAGATGCTTTGCTGGCTTGAAGAAAGAGGAGGAGATAGGGAGAGGGTCAATGATGGGAAATTGGGAGTAGAACAGGGTGGGAGAGAAATCAGGTGAACCGTATGCTCCGTTTGTCCGCTGTTAAATAAAAAAGGCACTGTAAGACAACACACATTAAGTTTTGTGCCATAGCGAATAAATACCCTGTTATGATTGGCCACCATTCTTTCACTCTAAAACATCGCAAGGTTGTCTTTGCAAGCCTATGCTCAGCCCACACCACGCCAACCTTAAGATTGATATTAGTTGCTAATGTATGCCTCCAGCTTTACAACGAGCGAGGCAGTATCAAATAACCTTACTTTGTGAAACATTATACCTTTCAATATAATAATAGGTAATATTTTTTAACATTAAATTATTTCCTCTCATTAAAATGATGAAGGCTTTGTGTTTACAGCTTCCGAGAAATCCATTTTATAAAGGACTGGCTGATCCGCGCGGCTTTGCTCTCGAGTAACATGGGCTATATTTTATAGGCTATATATATATATAACATTATTATATGGCCTGGGTGGATAATGTACCTTTCGAATGGTGAATAAAATTTTAAAATCCGTCCAATAGTGTTCGAAATATCGGTGTAATAATAATGTAAAACAAGGTAAAATAAACTGCGTTTAAAATCCTTTAAAAGTATTTTATTCAGCATAATATATCCCTAAACAAATAATCGATTTCATTCAACCCTATAAAAGTTGCCTCAAAGCTATGTTTCATCCGTGGGCGAATACAAATACCAAAAACAAATAAATACTATAGCACTGTTTAACCGGTATTTATTGAACGAAACAATATTTGGAAACTGTGAATTTCGGTGAAATGCAATCGCAACCTATAATTGCTTTGAAAGCCTCTCAGAACATGGGAAATTCTCAGAATATTTTATTAGTATTCTTTCTTTCGATATCTATGTTACATTTATAGCACAGAATGCGGGCGCTCGCGATTTTATTAAATACTAGCTGAGCTCCGCGGTTTCACCCGCGTATATATCCCGTTCTTGTAGGATTTTTGGGATAAAATTTCAAATAATCTCGGTACAATATTTCATCCAAATCGGTCCTGTAGTTTCGGAGCATATTCAATAGAGTGCCATTCTATACAAAGATATACCGAAATATTATCGAACCATCTTTTATCATCTTAATCCCTATAAGAGTGCTATGTACTGTGAAATTCCGTGAAATCTATTAACCACTATACTAAAGACGTTCTGCGAATCGCCATTAACTGTATTCGTATATTATATTTGTTTATTTCGCGCGGCTTAACTCACGTAGCCTAATAATATTATATAGTTATTATAGTATATACATATATAGTATATGATATTAGTTTTGTAATCAATTATGTTTATTATACGTTAGGATAAGTAGTATCACCATGCATGATGTGCTCACTAATTTAGGAATTACACCAAAATATTTGTGTTAGTGTCTTTTAGAGCTAGTAAGTGCTAGTCCCAATTTGTGAACCAAAACAAAATATAGGGTTCCTTGATTAGTAGTCTATCTAAGAAAACAGATTTTTAAATTGGGACATTAGCGCGTTCGAACAAACAAAAAATAAATTCTTTATTACACTAGCTGATTCACGCGGCTTCGCTCCCGTAATGTTACATATTATAAAATGAAGCCTATGTTACTGAATACTGTAGCTTTCGAATGGTGAAAGAATTTTTTTAAATCGGTCCAGTAGTATTTGAGCCTATTCATAACAACCAAACAAACAATCAACCCTTTCCTCTTTATAATATTAGTGTAGAAGTATACATACTGGGGTGTTCAGATTATACAATGGCCACCTCGAATAGGAAAGCGTAGCGTTGGACGGTCTTACAGAAGATGGACTGATTACCGAGTCTAAGATGGTAGGTGGAAGGTGAATGTCAGTGACCGTATTCTTTAAAAAGAAAGAAAAAATATTTATTTCGTAGAACACAAAATTAAATTTAAATTACAACACTATGAGGAAAATGGTTAGTGTACTTTGTTTGAAAAAGGTTTGGCTCAGCATACGTTGAGGTCATACAACCCCAACACTGAAACTAAATTTAGCACTTGGGGAAGGAATATGTCAAACAATGGACGCTAACGGATGGATAAATACTACATTCATTACTATATCTAGACACAGTTGATCAAGGGATACGATTAGAAATTATATCCCGAATTTACTATATTTAATTTGTGACTGATCTCAATAGAGACTAGCCAGGTGCACAGGAGGCATTGTAATGCAAGAGTATGTGCGAACACAGTTGCACTCTCTATTCCTTGACTCTTATAATATGATAGGAGTGCTCAGGCGCAGGATCGCCTCAATCCTTCAATTAGAGACTGCGAACATATGCTTTAACTTTTGTAACCGATAAAACATCAATTTATATTGTAACCGTTGTTCCATGTGGCTTTTCTCTCGTAGTATAATATTATATAGTTTATGTTCCTCAGTGATCTGACGTTTCTAATGGAGAAAAATTTTTTGAAATCGCTGCATTAATAAAAAATATCAATGTTATGTATAACTGTTAACTGCTTAATATCTGCGAGTATGCGTGTAAAACACACAGGATTAGCTTAAAACAGGTATGTATAAATGGGTTCTATTAAAAATAAATATTTACCGGTCCAATGCTTTTACAAAAAAGCAAATATTTTTCCTTATTTTAGGCATGGCATTCTACAAAACGTCAAACGCAATTAAATAGTTTTTAGACTCCTTTTCAATAAGTCGTAATTAATTAATATGGGCGTAGAACTAAATAATTATATTTTAAAGGGGGTTTCAAATATACAGTGTATAATTTATGTTCAACTACAGCAGATACAACACAAACTCAAGACGCAGTTTCTTTACATAAAAAAGAGCAAAAAAAAAACAAGCATCATACGTCAAAAAAGTTTATTTAAAAACATAATATAAAGTAATAAAATGTAACCGAAATAATTAAAAATATCACAAAAACTTAAAATAGCAAAAAATAAATAACTTAAAGTATAAGAATAAAACAAAAAAGCAACTCATCATAATATTACAGATATTCTAAAAAGCAAGTTTTCGAACAACGAAGCGAACTTTGAAAAACTTAGTAAAGAAAGAGCAACAAGCAGATTCAACAAGTTGCCTACAAAGTCATTAAAATTACCGGCAAAAGATGAATCAGGCCATTTAACACAGTTCTCTTAAACAATCACCAAAAGTTTTGAAACACTAATTAAAATAACTGAAGTTCTGAAAAACATAGTTCATCGCGCCGCGGGCGGCGAGCCGCCTCAGTGGTGGGCCCGGCACCATCGCGACTGTGCTTTACCGAGCGCAGTTGCATCCAGACTGCAAATTACCTAGGCTATAAATCAGAGCCTAACTTGTAAGGTAGTCTTCACATGACAACCAATTTCCCGCGCAACGCAATGTGAACGCGGGTTTAGTTTGAAGTTTTCTGAAAAAGTTACATTATTACAACATTCTATTTTTTAGTTTTAATTTATGTTTTTAAAGTTTTTTGCGACTAAGTTCTTTATGTGTTAACAAAAGTTAATGCAACTATAAAATAGCGCATTTTGTATCAATCATTTTGTTTAGGTGTCTTATTTCATATTTCTTCTAAATTTCAGTTCAAAATGGATATACTTAGTTAATTACTCAATTAGTACTTAAGTAAGTAAGTATAAAATTCTAAACTATAAATAGGTCATAATCGCGTATCGAAGAACGCATGCGCGGGAAACCGCCGCGCGCAGCCTCGCCAGCCCGCCGCCATGACAGATCCGCAGTGCGTACCATACGGCAAGCTTTACAATCCGTTGAATCTTGAGTCCTGGTGAGTCCACTCGCCACAGGAGACCGTGACCAGTGCTTATGTCATACCGTGTGAACCCGTGTTAGACTAGTTAGGGCATGCATGCTTCTATGTTCCGTGTTAACTAAACCCGCTATGTCCCTTCCTTTTGGCTGTGGGAGTGTTTGTTACAGATGTTTGTAGGATAGGATGAGGCGGCTGGATATGCAAAGGGAGGGTGGGAAGGAGGGCACCATGTCTCGGAGCGAGTCCACGGTGAGCCGGTGCACGCCGCACACCCCGCTCGGGCCCCCGGACAACGTCAGCGTAGACTCCAACCCAATGCCTACTATATACCGGTAACTTGCAGCCTAAGGAGAAGAAGTAAACACGCTAGCATGTTCTGCCCTTTGATTTTCACTCCCTTCTATACCAAATAACAAAAAACCCTAACAAAGTTCTTAAGCTCTTAAGGAGAACGCTTGTTAGGACCACGTAAAACTATTCTATGTCGTTCATTATTGGTCAAACAGCGTGTATCTTAAAGAGTCATTGTTGTTACGCAGAAGGACGCTTGTTACGGCTTTGTCAATGGATTATGTGCCGCGTTACCTTGTAACAAGGGTCCTCTTGCTATCAAAGGGTGGAACATGATGAATGCTCAGCAATGCACGGTCCAGTAAACCCCACCCAGCGTCACATCAAAGCTGTACGCGGCGGTCATCGCATGATATCACGGCGCATTTCTAAGGTACAAGGTTACTGAGAAATCAATACGCTCTGAACACTGGCAACAGACCTGGATTATGCAATCGCACCTTACTGGGAAGTCTAGCCAAATTTTGGGATAAGTTCTATAAGCAAGTGGGGCACCTAAAAAATTGATTTGACAAGAGATTTTTATGGCACTTTCGGGACATATAAGGCAGTCAATTTTAGAATAAACTTGATTTAACCTTTTTTGCAAATTGGGGACAAAGGGTTAAGCAATTCTAAGATCCTATATTAGATGTAAGGATTAGTATAGGATCTGTTTAAGCAACTTTAAAAGAAACAAAAGAATCTCGAAGGTCAATAAGTATTATTTATTCACAAGCAGCGGAAACCACCACTAATATTACTGTCAAACTCAATCGAACACTGATAAATTATTTACATTGCGACCATAACTTCCAATGATCGATTACCATTATATTTGCATTCATTTTCTTGTTATTAAATATGAATTCGTAGCTTCAAAGTAGGTAATTAGGGCAAAAGGACAAATAAGACTTTGTGATCAACTATTAATATAAATTCGTAGAATATATAATATATAGAGTCATATTATACTAGATAAATTCAAGGCTATAGATAGCCAAAATAAATATTTTTAAGCAATATTTGAACAAGGAAAACATTTCATTCTTATGAACCTCATCAACATGAGCAACATAATATAGACGATAATATGATTCTAAGTAACAACACTAATAATTTTACTGAATACATTCGGTATTTGAATTTACATTTCATCAATGTAGAACCAACGTTATAACCATATTACAACAATAAATTCCACAGGCATGTAATCCAGTGTAGAACCAAAGTTATAACCGTATTACTCCCATAGGCTTGTAATCCAGTGTTTAACGGTCTATATCATTGTTGCCAGCGATCAGTACGCGGATGCTTACCCAGCAGCGTTTGCTTGGCTTTTCATGTCTGGGAGCCGCCAGCCAGGTACCATCCTTCTTGCATACACTTCCCTCTTCCTTCCCGCTACTTTCTCTTCCTACACTTACTATGCTTATAGACTCTAGAGGTAGGGTTAGGAGTAAGCTTGCTAGTATTTTGGTCACATCATCTATTCATCAAAGTTGGAAAATTGGCTAGTGGACATTCCAAAAAACATGAATATAAAATAAATCTTATAAAAATCGGATACCAAAATTTTTTATGTTCGCTATGATAAATGATTAAATTATCAAAATAATAATGTGTTAAAATCAATAATACCTTTGAAAATCCCACAGTTGTTATATAAATTGGCGATGATGTTGTGAAAATAGATATAGAGCACGGAATGTATGAAAATTTATCACATCACACATCATTAGTAACACAATCCTGCAAAATAAGTAGATATTTGTATTAGACAAGTAAACAAGTAGAATAGTAACATAATGTTAGTATACAAAGTATTATAGTCGAATAAGTATGAAAACGTAACGAAGGATATTTAATTTAGTATATTTATAACCCCGTAAATGAATGCTATTATTTTGAAATTAAGTCAGTTGGTAGTATGATATCTTAAATCAATAGCTTAGGAGACATAACTTGTTGAGATTGTCTCGTCATAAAAACAAGGTATCCTGGAAGTTATTACTGTATTGTTTTTTATTAATCATTATACTTAGTGATCCTTGTTTTGTTTAGATGTCGTGCCCCCATTGCCTCATTAGATTGTATGGATGAATTCAGTGCGAATTCACAGCAGATGCTAGATCAAGGTAATTGATATCATAACTTAAATTTTAGTATAGGTCTTTTATATTTAGTTCTGTATTGTGTAGTTTCAAATGCATGGAATGTGTGGTCTATGGAATTCTAAGCGGCAATAAATAAGACGTAATGTTTTTCTAAACAGTCGGTGACATCGGCATGTCGAAGCATGTCTCAGTGTACATGGGCAACCATGCGAGTATGCCCTCGTCCGTGACCCCAGGGCTCCGGTACAAAAACTTGGGTAAATCGGGGCTGCGAGTTCCAAACATCGGCCTTGGTTTGTGGACTATGTTAAACGAAGACATCGCTGAAGATATCATCATGACTGCTCTTGAGAACGGAATCAATCTGTTTGACTTATCCGAAGCGCATTACGGTAAGCTGAGTGAAGTGGTATTGTTTCTGATTAAGCACTGTTGTTTACAATTGAATATTTTCAGCAAAAGGTGAAACAGAGCTGGGTAAGATTTTGAAGAAACGCAACGTGAGGCGCTCGAGTGTCATTATTACTACTAAGATATATTGGAGTACAAAGTAAGTAATACTCTATAAACATTAAAGTACTTAAAGATCGTGATAATCAAATAAGAATTACATATTTAAAAACTATGATTCTATGCCCTTAAATCGAATCAATTTTTATTAATTTATATTGGTTGGAAGAAAAAAAATATCGGATTTTTAATGTTCGGTGTTCAACAGGTCAGATGAAAGAGGCCAATCTCGTAAGCATATCATAGAGAGTGTAAAAGCCTCGTTGGCAAGACTTCAAGTAGAATACATCGACGTAGTCCTCTTACATAAGGTTGATCCAGTCTGTCCTATGGAAGGTACGTAGAAAAACGATGATCATAGTCTTATGAATGTTAAATTTCCACAGACTCTTACCGTTAATATAATTGCAGAATTAGTACGTGCTATGAACTTCGTAATCAACAAAGGATACGTTATGTATTGGGGTACTGCACGCTGGTCTCCTTCTGAGGTAATGTATATAGATTTTTATATGAATGTCATTTCAACCGGCGAGATGAAATGTCTCAGATTTAAGTTCATAATTTATTATTTCCTGCCGTCTTGATAGTTTAATATGAGCGGAAGGACATACTTTATCGATATAGCAATACATGTAATGATGTAACGAAGGTATATACTGCATTCACTGCACAACTGACTCACTGTCAACTATAAATAGACTTCATTCAATTTTAATTACTAAATTAATATATTTCTACCAAACTATATATTTCTAAAAAATTAAACTATGTTTTTCTTATTTTAATATAAAAACTTTATGGTGTTCCATTTGGGTAATCATATTGATTACCACTATAACGTTACTACTATAGTATGAAGTTAAATACTAAATTTATTACTATTGTTATCTCAAATAAACAGACATTTTCCATTTTTAACAAAACACTTTAATGGAATACGATTTGCTTGATTCTGGGTCTAGATCTAAATTCAATCAACTCTTTTAAACGAAATAACACTGTTTTCTACAAATTTGAAAATATTCAACAACAATAAATACCCGTTGAACAAAAATCTTTGACTTGCATATTATAGCAATTGATTTTTAATAGGCTACCCAAATAAAAAGTTCTATACTTTCCACATTGTTTGGTATTCATCGCCGGCATATAAATCCTTTTCTAGTACTATTTCTTACATTCCACTAATAAACGTTTACTCCAAGTTTTTATACAAGCTATTCAAATATATGTTCTGTACTAAAAAAAATATCGCCTCTATATAAACCCTTTTCTAGTACTAATCCTTAAATTCCATAGATAATGGACGCTTACTCCAAGTGTAGAGCCTTCAACTGCATCACACCAGTGGTGGAGCAGACGGAATACCACATGTTCTGCAGGGATAAAGCTGAATTGTATATGCCTGAGCTGTACCATAAGATAGGCGTAGGTAAGTACGTCCTTGGATGAGTAACCTTGGTTTATAAATATTTAAATATAATGCATCTGTTTATTAATTTTGTCATTTTCTTCTTGGCTTATTGATAGATATATTATACCGTTTATAAATTTTATGGATGTTGTCATTTTCTTGATGGTTTTGGCCGTATTCTTTAACGGAATATAAAATCGCTGAAAACATATTTCTTTTACTGGTCAAAGTTTGAAAAAAAGTAAGTCTAAGTCTTGTGAAAATGGCAAATGCAACTTAATTTCTTTTGTTTTTAATTATTATTTATTGAGGGACTTTTGATGTATTAGAAAATGGACCATCTTAATAAAGAAAAACCTAAAGATTAAATGAAGTAAGCAATGAATCATTGCTTACTATGAAAGCAAAGGTAATTGTAATCTCGGTGGTTAATTAAGACTTTTTTCTTGTTAGGCACCATGGCCTGGTCTGCTATAACCACGGGCAAGGGTTTGAATCGCGAGGAAGTTACGGGGCTCTTTGCTAAATCTCGCTTCAACCGCAAATATAGCACCTTCAGCTGGTGTGAGGAAGATTTAGCTGTAGCTGACGTAAGGCTTTTATTATTTCATATAGACCACTTATATTTTACATCCACGTCTCTCTATCTCAATCTAATAAACAGTCAAGATTTGTTTATTGGTTTGCATTGAATAATCTCCGAAAGTATTGACTGATTGGAAAAATACTTTTACCATTAGAATTCTACGAATATAAGGTGTAGTATATGACCAAGCACAAGTGATTTTGCGTAGCGCTAGTATATTAAAACGATTGTACACTTTTTTTTTTGTAAAAACCCAATATTATTAAAAATTGGGTATTTCAAGTTCAATAGTGGATATTAAAATGAATTAGAAAGTTAAGCTCCACTAAGTTTTCATTTTTGTTTCTATCTATCCTTCGTCTATCTTTAATATCGAAGTTTTCCTTGTTTATAAAATCCAGAAGACCTATTAAACCTATTGTTACACGTTTAATTAAACAAGATAAAGCATCTTTGATATCTAACCTAGTTCTGTATCCTTTGTGTAGATGCCGGCGACCAACAGCAAAGAACAAACGACAGGCGAAGAACTACGCACTTATGGAGACAAATTACATGCTTTATCCAACCTTGCCAATAGCATGAGTAAGTCTATTTTTATCCTTTTGTTCCTCGGTACCTTAGAATTAGCTCCATTCTCAACGTGACTTAATAAGAAACGTGTAATCTAATTGAAATTGAACACCATCTCTACTATTACAGCTTCCTCGTTTGAATTTGTTGCAACTATGTATTTCAACCTTTTATTATTATATTTAACCTTCTCTCGAGGTTTAGCTTACGTCAATACTATCGTTAGAGAATAGAAAGTTATATGAAATAGATTAAACGACATTTTAATTTATATGCAAAATTTTCTTAGAACATTGATCAATATGTATGGAAAATTTATTCATATTTGTGTTTAGTTTTGCATTTGATAGATAAGGAATTATATCACTACATAATAGTACCTGTTTAGATGATATACTTTTTTAAGATACGACCTGTTAATTTTTCTCTAGAATTACAAGTACAGTATTGTAATGAATATTGGATTTGAAACATCAAACATAAAGAAATATTTGCCAATATTTTTTGTAATAAAATGAGACAGATCAGAATGAAAGAGAAGAAAACTTACTAAATCTTATATGACATTTCTGAAGGTGTCAAAGACGCAGGCTTTACCCAGTATGGAGTCAATTGTAATATGGATAGTTATAATGAATAAATAAATGGTTTTATCAGATTGTTCGATGAGTCAGTTAGCAGTTGCTTGGTGTCTTAAGAATGAAAATGTAAACTGTTTGCTCTTGGGAGCAACGAGTGTGGAGCAGTTTAAAGAAAACATACATGCATTGCAGGTAAGAGACATAATGCTAGCCATAATAAGAGAGATATGTATATAGATTTATTTAATCACAACACAGATACACAATTTAAGAACAAAAACGAAATAAACCGGATATAAACACAACAATAACAGGATATTAAGGTTGAGTAAGGGGCGCCATGTCTTTTGAAAAATTTCTAGCTAAGTATGGTGCTTAGGACGATCGACCAAGGCTTGTTGAAGAATGTTTGATTTTTAATATTTTAACCAAATCGTATCGTAACAAATGGTCTTTATTTTGAAAAAAAAATCGTAGGAAGCTATTAAAGGTATATAATATTATGAAGCTTGATGATGATAATAACTGAATTCTAAACAAAACTAAAACCAGATTGTGCCCCAACTGAGCCCTACGGTGATGGTGGATATAGAACGCTTATTGTCAAACAAGCCCCAAAGACCACCGATGGTTTCCACTCTGGCAATGCGGAATCAACAGAACACTAATGCCAGGACAGATGCTGCGTAAGTTTTCTTTTTTATTATTATTGAATGTTTCCAATGTGATGTGCCTTTCATTTAATTATTGTCTTCATAAAAGGTGTGCATAACAAGCTATAGTTAACCAACTAATACTAATCAGTGAAAATTAGATATCTCATAGCGTGATGATTTGCTCTGTTTATATATTTTATAAATTTCATAAATTTTAAAGGCTGGTAGCATACTCGCGATGCCTAACATTCCAAATATTACCATCAGGTGGATCGTCTGCTGGCTCGTCTGCTTGGCTATAAAAAACTTTATTGTTTTTTATTCATTTTAGTGCATTTTTGTTCTTGTTGAGCGCGGTTCAGTGATCAAACTATGGAATGAGAAATAATGTTATTTGTTTATAAATTAGTGGGGCTTCAACATCCGAAGTAACAACACCCAAGCCTGATGCCGATGTGGAGGCCAACGTCGCCACACCGGAGAAGGAAGCAGAAAAAACTTGTGAGATTCAATGATCCTGGTGGAAAGGAAGCTCTGACACAGCTTCCAAATCTAGTAAGTCAAAGGTGAGAATCAATTTTGATTATTATATTATTTTCTTTTACATTTTTTAATTATGGGTTTATTATTTAGTTTTTAAAAAAACATTTTCTAAGTAATACAGTAATATTGACAATAATAAATAAATGCATAAATATTCCTGGACATTTAACACAACACCATCTTATCCTAAACTAAGCAAAGCTTGTACTATGGTAATTAGATAAATGATAGACATACTCAAACATACTTTTTTTTTGTAAATACACATACTTTAGATATTTGAACAGATAAACACTCCAAGACAGTAGAAAATTACAATTACGACTTATATTATTGTTTTTTGTTGAAGTGGCTTACAATGTTTTCTTTGTCTTCATAGGAATCGCTTCTTAAGGACTCTAAGCCAAAATTCTTCTTGAACAATGCCGGTGAGGTTATAAGGCGCGTAGGTAAGTTACAACGATCACATAACTGTTTTTTAAGTAAATAACAGAAAGATTTTTTCACAAAATTCTACCCCGAGTTCTATTAACACCCTAATTTCAAAGAAATAAGACTAAGTAAAAAATGTAGTTAAATTACAAAACTACGCAGTTCTAATTATAATTTGAACATTATTATTTTAAACTCATACAAAATTTCTTTCTCACTAGAACACGATGGCATCACCTCAGACACAGTAGTATCGGTTTCATCGTTGAAAGGCAAACAGCCCGCGAGTGGGGGAAGCAAGGTCAAGAAATCCAAATCCGACTCCTCTCGGTCTAGATCAGCATCCTTGCAAAGATCCTCATCAGGACAGTTATCTGTCTCCAGAGATCGGAAAATGTCTAGATTCAATCTAGGCTCACCTGCTGATGTTTAAACAGGACATTACGGACATTGTTAATTGGCAAAGCAACCTTTAAGATTGCATTCGGTTTAAAAACCTTTGCAAAATCATATTTAGTTATGGAATTGAGTGAGACAGATGTTTGGATACGGAGTGCCTTTTTCATTAGAATTATTTTGTGGGTTTTACTGAGTTCAATAGTTTGATTTTGTGTAGCTTGTTTTCGTTTGCTGTGTAGATTTTTAAAGGATGTAAGTTTGAAGTCTGTGATCGCAAAATGTCATAATTGTAGGACATTGTTGTAGTAATGTCAATGTAGATGAAGATGATGGAGAGGAAAATGATCAGATTAAAATAATTCAATCGAAATAGGGAGTAATGTATATAATTGGCCAAATTTATGGATTGCCATTGTAGGGTAGTGCAAAATATCACAGAGTGTAAATAAAATAAGTAGAGATAGTGTGAGTAAAGATGATTTATATAAGAACTAGCGACCCGCCCCGGCTTCGCACGGGTGCAATGCTGATAAAAACCTTCCTCATGAGTTACTCTATCTATTAAAAAAAACCCCATCAAAATCCGTTGCGTAGTTTTAAAGATTTGAGCGTTCATAGGGACATACAACATGACACATGACAGAAAAAGCGACTTTGTTTTATACTATGTAGTGATAAGTTCAATTGTGTTATCATGTCTTGAAGTATAGCTTCGCATAAATTTCTCTCAATTTCAGTTCAATTCAATAATATATATGAAGATTTCAGATAGGAAATGATTGAGGGTATTCATGCCTATTCTTGTTCTGGTCATAGAATCGTAAGACGTATTGGATGTCTAGAATAAAACGATTCCTTTGATTACGTAGGTTGTAGGAAGTGTAGTATTAATATTTTAAACAATAAAAATTCCTAACAATTCTTGCTCTAGACACTGCTTACCTATAATTAACTAAATTTAAAATATGTATTAAAATAGAATAACACTTTTCTTCTTATTAAGTATGCTGCCTAGGTTTCAGATGCATGATTCAATAAAAGAGCAATAAATTTACTTATAAAACAGACACAAATACAAACACACCTAAAAACGTCAGTATTAAATATAGCAATAAGACAAGATTAAATATGGGCAATGTTTAAAGAATATGTAGACTATTTCATCAAGGATGCATTCTAGGTCCTTTACTATTTTATTGACTAACAAATTTTTAATCATATGAATTATTATTATTTACATGCTTTGATTTAAATGGTTTTCGTTTGAATTAATCTTTAGCAATTAATATGTCTAAATATAGTGTAATTTCCAATAATATTTATGTATTATATTTCATATCTATAATAGTATGTATATATTTCTAATCTAAGAGTGTAATAAATATAAGTATGTAAATTTGAAAAGAAGTACGATCTGGACTCAATTTCGTAGATAGATTCTTTACTGCGTAGAAGAGAGATATTAAATAGATTCATGCTTTCAAATACTATAATTTAACTAAGATGTGATGGGAACGTGTTGTCGGAGTATTTGTTAAAATTGTTATAACTAGGGGTAATTCTTGTATTTAAATTAAGAATAAGAATTTGTTTATCAGATGGATATGATAGAGATAGCAATGAATCTTGCATGTAAAATTGAATACAAGATTTCCCTGAAGGTTTTTGTACCGATAATCGATATGCATTTAGCACCTGGTAACGTTTATCATCTTTAGTCAACGGTGATTGGGTAATCTGGGACGTCATTTATGGGCCTATTACACCTGTCAATCTTAAGGGCTCTATCGAAGAGGTGGAGGTGACCTATGGCATTCGGAACGTTCTTACTGAATTGTCATAAGCGTTATCCTGCACTAGCGGAAACCCTTACTCCTTCGAATAGACTTCTTTAAGTTTGCCTTAGGTCGCTATCTTGTTTTAACAGTAGAGTATGTGCAGTTTTACAGTCACTCGTCTCAATATTACAGTTATAAGTCATTATAAAACTAAACGCACACTTAACATACGTTTATCATTACAATCTGGGATAAAAAACTTCGCTTAAAATAGATGAGGGTAGTTTTAAATTAAGAAATTCTTACGATTTTCTATGATTTGTATCTATAGTTCACAGCGCTAGTATGTTTTACTTGCCATTGATTGCTTCATCGATCTGGTTAAACATAACTTCTTTAGTCTGCTATCGACTTATGCCACCTTCAAGATCGGAAATTTTGAATTTTGGTATAAGAATACATAGTGAACAATACTATACTAAAATAGTATGACTAACATCATACTATTTTAAAAAAGTGAGACATAAGAAAATTAGAATAGATAGAGATAGATTTCACACATTATCAATAGATACTATTTAAGAAGCTTTGTGTCGTCGCCCCGGAAAGAATAGATTTTGAATTTTATAGAAAATGTTATTGTCAATGGTGACTTGAACGGTATAAATTCCAAAACAAAAAATAGTGCTGGATTAGAAGAACACAGCTTAGAACTAGTATTAGATACACACTGTTATTAAATTGGAAAGCCATAGAACTTGAAATTATACGGTTAAAAACCAAGTAATATATTGTATTGAAGAAGTATTACTTGCATTAATAGCTGAAAAGCTTCTAAGGCATAGCATAATATAGCTCTCAATCATCGAATAGTGAGATAATATTGGTCGAATTGTTTAATCTGGTATTGATATATAAGAATAATAAATAGTACATTGATACGGTATAGCCAAAAATACATAATGAAATCTACCACATAGAAAGCTTCTACGATTTTATCATATTTAACACGTATAAATTTAGATATAAAAATAAAATTTAAATCAGGATTTATTGTTTATTATTATAACAAATTAATGTTAGTTTTCATGTGGGTAGTTGAATAGTATTGTTATAAACTACCCCCAGTTGGTATTTGAATTAGGTTCCATGTTGGCATTGTTAAAGTAATAATAAATAAATCATGTTTTTAAAACCGTTAAAAAGTCATTCATTATAAATATACTTAACGATCACAATATTATTTACAAATATCATTGTATTAAAATACATTATTTCATGTTACATAATAATTATTTTTATAAACCTGGTTTTATATTTTAAATTCTATGTATTGTTATAAATAATTTAAAGTCTACAATTTTATATAAACTGTATTTATATATATGTGCAGTGCTGTGGTGTTATTATGATCCTAGGGGTAGTGCAAAAATTGAATCTACACAATAAAATCAAAGATATATTAGAATTGCACCATTCTTCCTAATAACTCCAAAGCGCTCTAATTTAAATGGCTCCTAAATTTTTATATTCATTAGATTTCAGCATATCATTAGCATTACTTATCATGTACCTATTGCACGATTTTAAAATAAATAATAAATGTAACTTATCAAAGACTTGTTATTTTCAATCCAGACATACCTAACTATTTCCCATTAAACTTTCCAAGAAACAACCTGAATCCAATTAAATTGATTTTCGATCGATTCGATCGATTTCTCTTTAACTATTATCAAAAATGCTTTTACGAAAATTTGGGCCACATCAGCCTTATACTAATAAGAGTAACCTAGACTTACATAATATTTACATTTATACACATAGTGTATCCATTGTCAAAATAATAGGATGATTATCCAATAGCCGGAAAACAATGTCTTAGCTTCCATTTCATGGCTCTAGTTACCGACAACTCAACTCGTTATTAGAAATATCATATTTTTTGTCATAGGAACTGAATCTGGTACCTTTCTAGACCTTACGAGATCACAAGACACTCACCGGTGTCTAAAGTGTGACACCAGCCGGTAACAACTCAATTAGTTGGAGGGATGTTCCAATGATTTATCCTACAGGATAAATATAGCTTAGTCCAGTTCAATTGTGCGTAATCGGTGTGCGGCGACGAGTGAAAACGGTCATGGAAGTGGTTTATTTCGACTGGCTGGACTATCTGGTGTTTGGGGCGATGCTGCTGCTGTCAGCCCTGATCGGAGTTTACTTTGCGTTCTTCGCGAAACGAAAGCAGAACACGACGTCGGAGTACCTGATGGGGGGCAAGACGATGGGCATGTTTCCTATATCGATGTCCTTGATAGCGAGGTAGGTCTTGCTTGCGATTTTGAGGATAATAAGACGTTAAACGCGATTTTTTTTCTATGTCATGGATGCTATAGCGAAAAGGGTATGGGCTAGTAACAGCTGATGTCGTAGCAGAATTGACGGTTTAAAACCCGTCGTATGAATTGTCTATTGTTTATTATCCATTGTGTTAGATGAATGCAGTGTTGTTGATAAGCGATTAGGCTAGGAAAGTGGTAATCTTAAATTGGGTATAGGTTAGATATTAATTTTATTTCTTTTTTGAATTGCAATGAATTATTTATAAAGTAATGTTTTATAACATTAATAGTAATGAATAATCAGAAATTGATAGAATAGAAAAGCATAACTACTAGTATCATACCAAACGTACTATTTGTTTATTATAAGTTAAGTCATGTCGCAATTGCAAATATAAATTTCATTAAAATTGATTGCGAATAGTTTTCAATCGAATGATACACGTATTCACAATTTTCGATAATCTTAATACAAATTTAATATTTTTACTAATATTTGCTGTCCGTATCTAATAACTTTGAAACTAAATAAACACTCGTTTTATTGTTATTATAAAATAAGTAATATCTTCCAAAATAATACCTTTTACTTCAGTAAAAAATAAGGTTTAAACCTCAAAATATCTTCGAACCTTACACTCGAAAAATTGTTCTCCCTATTATGAATATCTGCTAAATCAACCAACCTAGACCCTTCTACCACGAAACAATCTACCATTTCCTTGCATTCTACGAATCAATTGCATTGAACTTTATTATACGCATCCAATCTTCCCATTGTCCCCGCGTCAGGTGTGGACTTCCTTCGCTAGGGAGCCAATTGTCGCGAAATAGGCGTAAACAAGAGATATTTTTAGATTCGTATTTATAGACCTCAAAAGTGCAATGAATTGGTAACGTTTGAGGCTCAACACTAATCTCACAAGACCTTAAAAAAGATCTTAACCTCTATTTATAATCTTTCTACTTATCTGTATAATTCGTTGTATTTATAAGATGCTGTATTTATTAGTGAAAACTTCTGTATATTTTTATATAGTTGCATAGCATAGAGGCGCTTTGACATGGCTGTAAGCCACTTTGTTTTATATAGAATAAATAAAGAAAAGACAGCGTAATCAAAGATATAGTATGGTGCGATCAGTTAATACTTTTTACTTTCATGAGCAGGTTGAGAGGTTTTTCCACACCTTTTGCCATATCTATAATGAGAAGCGATGATCATTTAACATCTGATGATCAGATGGAACATATGCTTCTTTGATTGTTATGACATAAGCTAAATGTACAAGACTATTTGAACAAAACAAAATTTATAGACACGTCTTCCCTTGTATTTACTATAGCTGGAACAAAATATGGATTGTTTATAATATTCTGTCTTCCTTTATTCTCATGTTTCTACAGTAAAATACATCTTGCAACAGGAATGGCATCGTTACTCTAAGTAGGATTATTTAAATTACTTCCGTGTCTGAGTCAGATGCAGGTAAATACAGGGCAATTACGTGTATCATCTGTGGGACTCAAACAAATCGGCCAACGCGGTACATCTGGACTTTAGACGCAGTGTTAGTTTACGTGATATAAAGTAATCACCGTTATCCAAGTTCAGTGGTTCAGTGGTTGTGTACAGGCCCGCCGCTAGCTGTTTGATCACCCCCAATACCGAATATGATGATGATAGCGAGCGGAGGTCGGCATTTTTCAGTCTACAAATATCAAGATTTTGGGCTGAAGCGTCGGCGGTCCCATGGAACTTGGCTAGATTTGCCGCCCCGTTGGACGTGCTACCCGCTTGTGTAGGTGCACGCTTTGCACTGTGTCTTAGAGTTACAATCGTAAGATCCTGGGTGCGTTCCCAGGAGAAAACGTTAAAATAATCGAGGTCTAATAGGGCACAAATGGTATGGTGGTTTGTTATGCCCTGATAAGAAAAAGATTTCCACCATTTTACCATTTCTGTTAACTTTTGATAAGTAAGGTCTGTAGGGAGAAAAAAATTATGAGGGTCTCTATGCAGTTGGAACGGCTGGACGCAGCAATTATTTCATTGACACAAATACAATTTTGGACCAATATAAAAATTTGAAACAAGTACAAAAAGATATAAAGTAATCAGGATCAGGGGTATCACGATAGAACGCTATTCAACTGTGACTAGTAAGCGTAATTTGCCATACAATTTTTACACTCCTCTGTCACAAACTCACATTATGCACTCTCGATTAATTCGGCGAAGGTAAAAGACTAGTTAATTGCGCCGCTTTAGGGAATCGTTAGCATTTAACAAAGAGGAATCAGAAGGGGTATGGGGTAAATTTTTGAAGAGCACTAAATTATGAGGAATATCCAAAATTACTGAATTATGTCTAGACGCGGATTTTGACAAAATTAAAATCGACATCATCGGTAATTTGAAAACTTAATTTACCCTAGTACGCTTTGGCCAAAACCATCCAAAAATGCAGATCCTTTGAAACTAAAAACGACATAGCAACGGAAATCGCAAATCTGTGGAGCATTGACCCCGACCTGACATTTTCAGGCATTCTTGTTGTTGAAAGTACAAAAAAAATAGCAACTCGCTAATAATAAAAACACATTACATTAAAAAACATTACCATCTGCAATAGGCCATATCTAAATATGTTCATTTATATTTTCTTCTTTCTATATTATACATATATATTTCCCTAGGAGTTAGGACTATTTTACTGAAACCTTCAAAATATTTTTTGATGGTGATTTCCAAAAAATCCCACAACATTTGTAAATTATACTCAAATTCAATAGCTGTAAGGTTCAATTTTAAACAGTACTAAGAAATGTGCCAATACGATAGGATGTCATCATTAGCACATCATATGAACGGCGTTTAAATCATTTTATTGCTTCTTTCGACACCTCGTGTACTCTATTCACTGATGCAAGTTCTTATTAGAACTAACTATATATTTTTTATTCCTTTACTTAAGGATGAATTTACAAATTATAAAAATAGGCTCATTTATTTAAAAATAAATAAATAAGAATATATTTATTTGCCATAGAAAAAAACTACATTTTATGTGTTACCAATGGACCCCGCACTAGAATTAGCCTATCTGTGTTAACAGAAACTTGAAAATCAATGTCATTTACGAGTGAAGCCCAATCACTGTTAATAAAATATTTATATCAACGTGACGTTGAATACATAATCACACGATGTTTGTGATGATGATGATGATGAACTAATGAAAACTTCTAACGTCAATATTATATCTTTCTAAATAAAAATGCTATTAAATGCGATTATTATACTTAACTATTTAACCCCACGTTTCAGAGAACTCACAGCGAGTAATAATAAGTTTTGAAATCGACAATTTTATTTATCCTGAAAACCCTAGTCAATGTCAATTTAGCATATGTCGCAAAGATCAAGCTATATTTTACGTACTATTAGCGCTCAAGAGCCATAGAAATAGTTATATGAAGTTTAACTTTACAATTTGTTGAAGATGTAGTTTCCACGATATACCATACAAATTCAACAGATGAACTATTCTAAAGAATATTTTACTTATACTTTGTATATACCTGATGATGATGTACGAAACCGGTCGTGTTTTAATAAATAATTATTGTAAAAAGTTAATATAGTGGAATTGAAAGTATACAAACTTTTATTGTTTGTGATATATGTATGATATGGGTCTCTACAAAATTTGTCTATTACCTGAAGTAAATAAATAAAAGTATTCTAAAGTACTTTATCACTTCACCCATTAAAGCTCAAGATTCTTGAAGACGACTATAACAGCTCAAGATTGGAGTGGACTATTGAGCCAGGATCATTTGAGCAGGATCCAAGGGGAATGGAGTGTCGTAATAATGTTGCATGCACTTGATGTGATTAAGGAAACGACAATACGAGGACATATTTTATGAGCTACTAGCTGATCCGCGCGGCTTCGCTCCCATAGCATAATGTTATATATATAGAATATAGTATGTATAGCCTAGACATTTATCGAGTTTCTTGCCGGTATCTTCTCGATAGAATCGACTTTCCGAACCGGTGGTAAATAAAAAAATGACTATTCATATGTACTTTGTAAAAGGTTTACATGAATAAAAATATTTTCTATTCTATTCTTTCTATTCTATCAAATATAGCCTATGACACTCGTCGCCCTTTCAGTACAACCAAACAAACAAAGTTTTCCACTTTATAATATTAGTGTAGATAAGACGTATGTTTGTTATATATATGTATAACAAACGATCAAGTACGCCCTATAAAATACTGGTTTTCTTAAGCCAGGTTCCTATAAAGGACGGAGCGTCATAGTTTAAACGAATCGTTTTAACTAATATAATCAACCAATCAGAACCAAGTTTTGATAATAATGTTCACGCCACGCTTATTATAGATACGCTTTAGACTTACACATAGTAGGATATTGTACTGTCCGTAACTAAAACGACTAGTTTTATTTTGTATAGCAACTGGGTATAAATCAAGTGCATGTAACACCATTTGTCGTAATGATCTCTCTCGTGTCTGTGATTAAGTGACCTATCTTGTCTTATGAATCTTGAGCTAATATAGTCGTCAGCACGATTTTTTGAACGTTGTGTAGGGTAGGCCTGTATTCCCATCCCATTCCTCTCCCATCCTGTTCTACTCCTCTCCCATCATTAATCCTCTCGCTATCTTCTTCCTTTAAGCCGGTTAGGTATTTTCGACTGTTTGCTGTTGTGGATGTTCATGGGCTGCGCTCAGCCACTTAACATCAGGTGAACCGCATACCCCGCTTGCAGCTGTACATAAAAAAATTTAAGACTCCAGACTTTTCATGACATTTTACTGAGAATTTATTTTCAGTTACGTCTCCGGTATTTCGTTGCTCGGTCTCCCAGCTGAGATGTACACCTACGGAACGCAACTCTGGGCCATCGTCCTGTCAGAATGGATCGTTTCTGTTACTATAGCGATAGTGTATCTACCGGTGTTCTATAATTTACAAATTACGTCTACTTATGAGGTGAGCCTTTCTGTATTTTGATCGACAAGAAAATTAGAGTTTGCGCGATGGTTCTAACTCCGCATGCATAACCGACAGGCATAACCGAGTGTCATATTACAATAATAAATATTTATTTATTGTAGCAACAAAGGCTCATTTGTTAGTATCTTACAGACTTAAAATGTACTGTTTTATCATATACATCAAGGGTTTGCATGTTGGTCATGCAATTAAAGTTAAAACCATCATGCAAAGTTGTGGTTTGATTCTTATAAAAATAATATTTATGAGTTTGAGACGTAATAGTATGAATGATGTCTATTTTTATAGTGATATAGAGAAATAAAAGATCATTATATTAATTTCCTAAAACACGCGATGGTTATCAATTTGTTCCCTTTTTATATTATTTAAAACAAAAAGATGACAGAAGAAGTTTACTATGTAGTCGCCTGGAATATTAAAACTATATAATTTTCTGCCATACTAAATTACAAATATATTTTCTTTATAGTACTTACGACTTCGTTTCAACCAAAACGTCCGACTACTGGGGTCTATAATATTCATCATAAAAATGATGTTGTACATACCTATAGTCATTTATGTACCAGCGTTGGCTTTTAGTCAAGGTAGGATGGTCATTTTCCTTTGTTAGTCTAAATGCATATTTTGTAAGCAAAGAATTTATGTATAATAATGATGGTTTATGTTCTAGTCAGGATTCGAACCCGCGTCCACGTCGCTGCTACGTTGTTGTTACGTTATGTATGTTAGTCATTAATATAAAAACAACATGTGAGACAGAGGGTAATTCTCCCGCATAACATCTTAAGCATTAGAAGAGTGGTAACCAAACATTGCCGAATTGGGCCAAGCTCGCACCGGTGAAATTATCACTCCCTGCTCAAGATTGGCGTGAAGCAGTATTGCAGTGTTTGTTACGTTGAGCGGCGGCCCGGTGGCCTGTATTCCCATCCCATTCCTCTCCCATCCTGTTCTACTCCTCTCCCAATTTCCTACTTTATCCACTCCTTATGCCCTCCCCTTCCCTCAAGCCGGCAAGGCATCTGCAACACTTTCATGTTATTGGTGTTCATGGGCTACGGTCTGTCACTTAACATCAGGTGAACCGCATGCTCCGCTTGCCTGCTGTAGCATAAAAAATAATACATAATAATAAATCAATTTCAGTTACCGGCATCAACCTACATTTGATCACACCAATAGTTTGCATCGTTTGCATCTTCTACACAACATTAGTAAGTACAATGACAACTAATTTCACCTAGAAAATAGAAATAAAAAAAATCCTTTCAATTTTTTTATTAATAAAATCATAAATTTCGAAAGAACTATTTACTCTCGTAGAAACAATGAATTCTCTGAAATCTTTTAAAATATTAAAATTATATAAACAGGAGTCTGTTTAATAATAACCTGAGAATTGTCACTTGCTTAAATAAGCAAGTTAAATTTTATCCCAACTTATAAAAAATCTTCACATTTAAAATTCCAAGCAACCTAGAATCAAGATAGAAATATCCAACACAGACAGGTCCATACCTCAGTTCGACATGACAAGTCTAACTGGTTTTTATTTTTACTTCTCCCCTCGCAAGGTCAGGCTAATCTGCTAGCGAATGGATGTAGCTGAATCGATGGGTCAATCCACTAATGTATTGAACATTGTAGTGGTACTAAAATAACATGATCGATGTTCATAGTTCTGTCAATATAATTTTGAAAATTAAGTTAAAAATACGCACATTAAATATTCGATATTATGTGTATAGTACAAACAACTCACACATATCTATAATCATTAGAACATATTGTGTTAACAATACTACAGATAGGCAGAAATAAGATACAGAACAAGAGGAAAAGTACTTTTAAGATAATTTCACGTTAAAATACTGACATCTAGTGTCTACCTTATGGATTTGTTTTAAATTAATCTTAATTACGTACTGGTGCTAATACAATTAACTATAACGTTCTTGCATCAATTGCAATTACGAGATTAACACGTTTATTTTTATTTTTCTTTGTTTGGGAAAATAAACAGATACACAAAATAGGTAACATTGATCTTATTGTTTACATAGCCATTGCTGTGCAACCCATCACGTTATCCACAAATTACTACACGTTCAATTTTTTTCTATTTCTTGTACATACTTCTGTCTAGAAAGCCATTAATTACCATGCCCTATTTTTTTTTTGTTATTACTTACATCATTATTTATTATATTTCGTATATTTCGTAAAACAATCGTGTTTTGTCTAAAAAACAATCGTGCTGTCTATAAAAACAATCGTGTTTTCTATAAAAAACTTATTTCCAATAATTAAATTGAGAACTAATTTCAGGGTGGTATCAAAGCGGTAGTATGGACGGATACTCTTCAAACCATCCTCATGTATTTCGGAGTGATATTCGTCCTGGTATACGGAACCTGCCGCCTGGGAGGTATCAGTGAGGTGTTCAGAATCAACCAGGAGGGTGACCGACTGGATTTCTTCAAGTAAGAGATATAATATTTATTTCTAATTTTCACATGCCATTGTTATTCACCCAATGCGACAGTGACTTTAAAGTTAACAATTAAAACTAGGTGGTAATTATACTATTTTAGAATAAAATGCAATAAATAAGAGAACCCTTGTCACTTCACTCAATGGATTATTAAAATAAATATTAATAGAGTTACTTTAGTTAGATATACAATGCATTTAAAGCACTATTATATTATCAAACTAACTGTTCCACGCGGCTCCGCACCTTTAATATAATGTTATATACCCTATGTTACTCGTGGATAATGTACATTTTGAATGATGAAAGAATTTTCAAACTCGGTTTATTAGTTTTTGAGTAAATAAACAAAGTTTTCCTCTTTATAATATTAGTGTAAATAGTGTAGATTAAGTACAAGATTATCGGTTATATTTTTTATAGAATATACTTTTATGTATAACATATCCGATGGTAATCTTTTTTATGAATATGTTTAAGCTAAATTGTTGTAGAAGCGTTAGGTGTCAAGTTTTTTTTTAATGAAAAGGGCAATTACAACAGTGTATCTAAGAGCTGCTTATTAAGGCTAACGTCAACAGAAAAATAACCTTCATACATATAAAAAATAAAAAAATAATAATTTAACCGAAAAAAAACTTAATTTTTAACAATATTATTATCAATAGATTTTTTTATTCATTATCTGATTATTATTTCTTTTTTTAGCATGGACCCGGACCCAACGATTCGGCACACATTCTGGACTACAGTCGTGGGTAACTACTTCAGCTGGCTGGCGTCCTGCTCCGTCAACCAGGCAATGGTTCAGAGATGCTTGGCGTTATCTTCCTTGAAAAGAGCACGCATGTATGTTTGTGCCACTTGGTTTACGGCCGTTTTCAATAATGTATCAAAGATTAGCGATAGATTGTTATGTCAGGTTATATGACGTAAGATTGACAAAATACAAAGCAAAAGCTACTCGTCGACAACATATTGAAATGAAAGTAAGTACAAATAGATAGATTTGTCTGACTTTAGTAAGCAACACAAGGGCTAGATACAATATTGAAAACGGCCGTTACATAATTAGCTTAGTAATAGAGAAAAAAAAGATAATCAGATTTTTTTTGCGTTTGGGAGAACATATAACATATACTTTGTTCATTTTTACCTAATGTCAACGGTATACGTTAAACTTCGAATGAGTTTATGTTTTCACCATATGTAATCAAGTGTATATATAATATTTCTGTGAAATAAAAAAATATAAAGGAAGTACCATACATGTAAAACGAGAAAGTATTCTTCACCTAACTGTGTCCTTAAGACCAATTAACGAAAGGGAATTGTTGTATTCAAGGTCTGTAAGTCATGTTGCATTGTTGCCTAACCTAGTAAGAAAAAGAGCGTATTCTATAAAATGTAAGTTCGCATGTATTCCAGAACCATCTTCATCATGGCAGCAGGGATCTACGTAATCGTGTCCCTCTGTTGCTATACTGGCCTCGTGATCTACGCAACGTTCGCTACCTGCGACCCTCTTACCACTGGTGCGATCCGCAAGAGTGACCAGCTTCTCCCGTACTTCGTAATGACCATCACTGGTGCTGTACCGGCCTTACCGGGTATATTTATGAGCGGCGTTTTTAGCGCTGCGTTAAGGTAAATCCTCTTTTAGTAGAACTTACTTAACTTGGATTCTTATATAGCTTTATTTATGAATTCGTGATCTATCTTCATATGTTTCACCATCAGCACTATTTTGCATATCCAATCAGCTATCATTCTGTTGGCATTTTAGTCGTGCATTTCAGCTAAAGAATGTCCAACATGTTTACAAAGTATAAGTTATCTTGAAGAATTTCCTTCTACTAAATAAATACTTTTTTTAGTTCTATGTCAACGGGTCTGAATTCAATGTGTGGAGTCATTTTTGAAGATCTAATCCGACCGGCGTATAACAAACCAATATCTGAAAGAACTGCCAGTTTCATTATGAAGGTTATCGTCGTTGTTATAGGTTAGTTTATATTTCAACAAATTTTATATTGTTAATAATTATATATTCAATTTATTTAAAAGAATTCCTAAAATCGGCCAACCATCATCATAGGCCTTTGCGTCTATTGCAGACGATCGTGGTGTAATATCTTTACATAGTATAATATAGCTGTAGTAATCAACTTCGTGAATGATGTTTTCGATTATTATTTGATTCGCCAATACTCAATTAACTAATCCATAACAGATAACTATTGCTACACAAATATTTCTTTTTAAAAACGTCTTTGCAGTATTGGGTTTACTGCAAAGACGTTTTTAAATTTATATTTTTTTAATCTATTCCACCTTAAATCTCACAGCAATGATCGCAATATTTTAGGAGCAACCTGCGTAGCGCTGGTCTTCCTCGTGGAGCATATGGGCGCTCTCATACAGGCTGGCAAGAGCCTTGCGGGGATCACCGCCGGCAGCCTGCTGGGGCTGTTCACTATGGGACTCTTCCTTCCGTGGATTAATTCAACGGTAAATACCTTGAATATCATTGGTTTGAGAGAGAATTATGAGATTAAAACGCACAGGTATCGTAATCGAAGATATCTAGAGTTACTTATAAAAGAAGTATTTATAAAGTACAGTCGTATAAGAGATTGGGTTAACCGAATAATAGCTCCTTTTCCCATACAATTTGTGTTTTGCTCAACATCGTCCTTTGAGTTATGTGTGTCTAATTCAAACAAATATAATTGCTCTGTAAATTCCAATAGTATTTTTCTTTTATCCATACAACTTTCATTGCCAAAATCGATTTCATAGTTTCGTAGAACAATCAAAAATCTTGAAAAGAGTTTCGACCCATTGACCGCCTTTATAATACTGTGTTAGTTTTTTATTCAAATTGCAATTAAAGCAGATACTTTATAGTTTACATTCAAGTGTTTTATTATTATTTCTGTAACGATAAACTTTATATCCAGGGTGCATTAGCAGGCGGTACGATATCAACTCTCCTAGTGGGTTGGATCTCCCTGGGGACGCAGGCCGCCATGATTAGGGGCGAAATAGTCATCACGCCAAAACCAGTCAGCATCACTGGCTGTGAGGGAAACTTCACGTTAGGAACCACGACAACACATTCTTCTGTGGAGTTCGATAGGTAAAAATAAACAAAATATAGTAAACAGGGTAGAAATTTGTAGTTGTGAAGGGAAAGTACCCTTATAGATAGAAAAAGAAAATTTTATTCAAATAAAAATCAATTAAATTAAGAATCACCAAAATCGTCACAGTGATTTTTGAGTTATTGAAAATTAAAAGTAGAAAACCATTCAAGGGTCGCAATTGATTGTAAAGATGTCTACTAAAAAGATTGTGGATCTAAATAAAATAAATTTTATGAGTTATCTAAATTTCAGAACACTGGTAAAAATAATCTCTATGGTTTCAGATCTGGAACATTCTTCATGTACAGATTAAGCTACTTATACTATACATTTATCGGTATGACTGTTTGTATCATAACTGGAGCTATTGTCTCGTACTTCACTCAACCTAACGACCCAGCTATGGTAAGAAACTTTGATTTCATAAATATCGTAGAATTCAGAATTATTTATGAAATGTCCATTAAATCAATTTATTGCGTTATATAAACAACTATTTTAAGTAAGAATTGTAAATAAACGCATTACAACAATTTTTATAATTTTGCCAAAACAATTGTAAAATATGAACATAGAACTTATATAATTAAATCCTTAAATCCATGACTCAATAGTGAATTCACACTCAGTCTTTTGATTTGTTTATACGATTTAATATTAATTGACTTCTCTTTTTACAAAGGTCCATAGAGATCTCCTGACACCAGTGATCCATCGGTTCTTACCACCCCAAAGTCCTAATTGTCGAAGGCCGCGGCTCACACAACACGAAATTGAGATTCATGCTAGAGAAATGGAACACTTGTGCACACAGGCTGCTTTTATGGTAACTTTTTTCTATATATTTCTTATAGTCATTCCTACAATAAAGTTTTATTTCTTTGTGTCAACTTGAAATCAAGTAAAACTATAAAAGCAACAGCTAATTTAATTCTGGGCATACAATAAATTCGCACATAATCCAAGGTTATATTCAAAAATAACTATATCTTGCTAACTATATTTTACCCTATCTTATTTCTTTCTTTAAAGATGTTTCGCATTTATTGAGGTGCTTAACCCCAGATAATATGATTCTTTTAATAAATGATTCTTCAAAATTAAAGTCAGTGTTGTTTAGCATGACCCACTTTTGACTATTGTCCTTGTCTATCACTCCTACTTTATTATTTTGGTAGTATATTTTGGACTCGTTCTATCCTTTACAAATCTTTTTCATTTTTATATTACAGAGAGAGAACACTGCTGACATCGACCTCTTATCAAGGAAATCCAAACACAACCTCGTCCAATGATCTTCATCTATTCTCTTCCTTTACTCTAAAACCTTAGTTTTTAGTTCTATTTCCTTTTGAAAATTGTTCTTGTATAACTTTTTAAGTATGTTGTAATGCATCGTTGTTATTAAAAAGTTGATTTTTAAACATATTTTTATTTTTTATTTCAACTATTGTCAACAGCTTTACGAACGTTTGGCTGCATTTGATGCAAATAATGGAAATTTTGAAGATAATCTGCCGCCTGTATTTAGCCGATTTCGTCTCGAGCAAATATCGGATTCTACACATAAGCAAGAAATGTCAAGATCAGACAGAAATGACTGACTTCAAAATAATACCAAAAGTTGTTAATATTGGTGTCGCTGATTCGAAAGTCTTTCATTAAAAAACTTTATGAAATATAAGTCTATATATTTATTCACTATTAAAATGTGTTACAATTACATCAACTGACAATTTATTTACAACAGTGTTTGACAAAATATGCAATCTATTGATATTTTACAAAATATTACGAAGCGGCGAGTGAATGCTAATCATTCTACTTAAATATAACAAAATAAACATCTAAGGTCTTAAACTTTCGGTCTTTAAGATAACAGCTATCCATAAACACTATAAAACTTACATAACAATAAAGATTCGAATAAAAAATTGAGATTCTTAATTTGTCTTTCAGTATTATTGTTTAGTTAACTTTTATGAAACATTTAATTTATCTGTGAACAGATAACAAAAAACTCTATATTCTCTGACGTTATCTAATTTGAAATCGCTGCTAGCACTCTTGCAATTTCAATTATTATAAAGTGCAATATAGCACGGTTAATATTTAAAGCAACGACTTCCAATTAAACATAGCTACAGAATTCAAGAGCATTGAGTTTTATAATATAAAAAGAAAAAGAACAGCTTATGACCTAGCTTATGGATAGCACCAAGTAAAGGTGACTTCTAAAGAAATCGATTACAGTCCGTATACTGTTGCACTTCACTGGTCGGATGTTCCTCCCTCAGTACCGTTACAGTTAAGACTTTAGCTCGTTTCTCCTGCAAGTGCGCACGTTCACCGGGAAGAACACGTTCAACTCGATGAGTGTAGCCAGCACCAGGAACATAGCGTACATCCCCAGGCACGCCCGACCCACCGCCGCGTCCAACTTGAACTTGTTAAACCAAAACGTCAAATATAATAGCAGAAGCGTCGAAAGCAATGATATCGCCGAGTACTCCAGCCCCATTGAGTTTATCTTCACCTATTAAAACAATTTCACGTAAAGTAACAATTAAAGAAATCATGTCGCAATCATATAAATATTTAAATTTGGTTCCAATTATGATGATCTCCCAACTTTATTTATCAACATCAAAAAACTCAAATGATCAAAACAGTGTAATTCTAGTGATTGCTACTGATGTCGAGAGATGATCATAACTGGAGGTGGGCCCAAATTCGCATTGCAGTAAATACATTCGCTGTGCAGCAAAAATTCGCAAAAGACACTTGAAACGTTCTAACCCAATAATGTCCTGGTTCTGCTGGTGTCAGCGAAGCCTTTATCAGCCAGGGCAATCCAAGGCATAGGAGAATATCAAACGTATTTGATCCAATCGAGTTGCTTATACCCATCGATCCATGTCCTTGAAAAATAAATAAATTTTTGAACAACAGTGTTGTGTAATAATAACATTTTAAGTATTGAATTAAAGACTTTTTACACTATTTCCACTATTTAGTAGTAAACTTTACTATAACTAACTATTTAATAACAACCGGTTTCGAAAATTCATTATTAGGTAGTATTATAATACAATTTTGTTAAATTATGAGATAATGTTTCAGTTTAGAAATGATGACTACATTATATTGCAATTATCGGTTAGTATATGGTTAACCATTGTCTATATTTATTAGTTGAAGCCACAACGATATATAATTATCGACGAATGCAGTTGCGTTTATGAATTATGAAGCGTTCAATGAAGAAAAACAAATTAACAATGTGTAGAGAATGAAATACAATATAAATTCAAATAGTTACATGAATCATTAAAAAACTCTTATTATTTTTAGATTATTTTATAGTTACGGAATATCGAAATGCATTTCCCTCCTATTTCTGATACTTTTATTACCTATAGTTTTATTATTTATAGTTTTACCCAAACGCGTGAGAAGTACCACAATAAATTACCTTGTTTAGCCACAATGACACTTGATACAGCTTCTGGCACTGAAGTACCGGCAGCTAAGAATGTGATACCCATAACTGAATCCGGTATCATAAGAGTATCCCCTGTAAATAATGCAGAAATATTACTAGAAAGAAATATTACTTGAACAATTATCAGAATGCCTTTAACCATTTTAGAAAGAAAGAAAGAAAAAATATTTATTTCGCAGAACACAAAATAAAATTTAAATTACAACACTATGAGGAAGATGGTTGGTGTACTGTGTTCTTTGAAAAAGGTTTGACTCAGCATAAGGTGAGGTCAAACAACCCCAACACTGATTTTCTGCCTAAACCTAAAGAGGGAATTTAATAAACCGAAACAAATAAAACGAATAATATAAAAATAAATTTTAGAAGATTCAATAACTATGTCTCAACATAAAACATTTTTAACAACAACTATCATCGAAGAACGTATTTTGCGTAAAGAAATAACAACAGATACGATCGTAAAAAGTAAGCAACGGTCCCAATAATGATCCAGATGTAAAACAAAGTAGTAAACAGCCATTATTTCGTAATTACTACATACCGATAATTGTAATCATCCAGGCTACAATGTATGACAATGACCCAATCCACACAATACACATAAGGAAGGTCAGAGGGAACCAATTCTTGAAACGGGGCTTCTCGCAATCAGGAATGGTGAATAGGAATACCAAATGGATAGGCCACGTGATGATCCAGGTAGCCTAAGAAAAAAATAAAGGTTAAAACATAAGAAAATCTCTGACAAAATCTCCAGAATTCCAACAAATTTATTTCATTAAAAAAGAATATAGAGCAAAGATTGTATATAAAATACAATTGTATTTAAATTATGATTAAAATAAATGATACAAATGTATTTCAATTCATCGTCATCATTTATTTTACATGTATCCAGGCATATCTATTAAAATGTTAAAACAAAAACTAAAAAACAAATGAAGTAAAAAATAAATGTACCTACTAAGTTGTAATTTTATCCTTTTCAAAATCATTATAATTTTATCTAAAAGTATCAATTCTAATAATTTGATTATTTTAAGATATGCATTTACTCAACTTTAATTTTAAGATTCCGATTAAATTCATGAACTTAAAATTTGAAACATCGTACTTGTGTACTAGGAAAGCATAATAGAGGAAGCTTCATTGTGTACCTTAGTGAGTTTACTTCTGCCCGCTGGCCACTTCCACAACGAGTGCTCATTTTCATCTAGCGCTTCCTTATTAGTGTCAACATTTTGATTAACTTCATCTGAGTGGACAATCTCCATGTCACCAACGTTAACTGTCGTGTCTTCATTGGCCTTGGACTCATCTATAGTCGTTTTCTTATCACCGCTGTCTATAATCATTGGTCCAGCTTTTATATTACCATTGTGTTGGTGGTGATCAATTATCAAATCAGCTTTTTTGTCTTTTTCATCTGCAATAAAATTATGCATGATTTGGGGGAATTTGGGTTCGGTTAATTAATTAAAAATAGTAACGAACCTATTTCAACTGAACTTGCGTTTTCTTCTTTTTCTTCATCATTTTTTATCATATTTGATACGCACTTCCAACTTCCTAAAATGGTATTGAAATTATTGGTATGATGATTGATGTTCATATAAATGAAAGTTTATATAAAATACTTACTCTTAGCAAAGTTTTGTATAGACTTATCATAGTACATAATGCAAATGTAGACTCCATATAAGAGGACGAGTAGGAAGGCTTCGTACCATTGCACGTATTCATCGTGCATGATGCAAATAAGTATTGAGACTGTGATGCCGTATGCGAGACAATCTCTCGTTAGAGGCCACCAGTCTAACGGTACAACCTATAGAACATAATAAATGGGAAAAATACTAAAAAAGCCCGTGAAATAGTTTTGAACGTAGTGTAAATTTTGTCATGCATAGCATTGGTTTCTAAAACTAAAAAAAATTAAATTCATTAAAAATTTAAAATCATTAAGTTTTTAATGTTTGCTGGCATATCACTAACACTGCCACTAATAAATGCTACTCATTAAATATAAGCATAGAGTATGGTGTGGAATACTTTAGTAAAAACTCTAAAACCGTGACTTCAATATCTTCAATATCATCAATATGAAAGGCCGAATTTTAATTAGTAGTAGCCCTTTGAAAATAGGAAACATGGAACTCTATCTAATAATTACCATCCCCGCCCCAATACCACAGCAAGCAGCCACAGCAAGTATGTTAAACACCGCAGACCCCACGATGGTGCCAACTCCGATGTCACCCTCGGTAATAAAGGTGCCGATCACGTTGACGAAGAGCTCAGGGGCTGAAGTAGCGGCTGCCATGAAAGTGGCTCCAGCCACGTCATTGGTCATATTGAGGGCTGGAACAAATACTTGACTAAATCTACGCAAGCGATACAATTTAAAGCAAAACATTAATAAGAAAAAGCATTGAATTCTGAGCTTATGATATCTACGTGGGGATTATTGGTATAGATTTCATTGTCATGTTTTGATTCATTTTATCCATTTTGTCTCACGGTGATGAACTCCAGGCTACTAAAGGTTCTTAAGGGTATCAAAACTATCACGCTGATACTTCTAGCTACTGAAGATCCTTGTTATAATATCAGCGTAGAGTCAGAATTTCTTTATGTTGGTTTCAGATAAAGATTGTTCTATAGTCAAACAGGCAAAGAACCCTAAGGGCGGCTGTACACTCTCGTTACAGAGCACTCGGTATGTCTCCCTAAAAACTCCCCAGACAAAGTAATCACGTACAAACGGTAGTCAGAGGCGAGCGAGGGCTGCCATATACACTCTCACATTCTGTCTGCTGTCTCGATGAGTGTTCAGCGCTATTAGGGTTAGTTTTACATACCGGTACATATTCTATCAACCGCTGGTACAAAGAACTTGTCGCACACGACCGCGAGGGCCAGGAACAGGTAGATGGAGATGAACGCGTGCAGCACGATGGCGCCATGCTGCCGCTGCAGCTCCGTGAAGAGGCCCGTGGGGAAGTCGTCGATGGCTGGCGGTGTGCAGTTGCGGATGTACCCGTCTGTGAAAGGACGTGATAGTAAGACTTCGCGCCGAGGCCGATTTGGAAAATTAACATTTTGACTTTGACTTTGACTTTCATTTTGACTTTGACTTTGACTTTGACTTCTACTTCGACTTTGACTTTGACTTCTACTTCGACTTTGACTTTGAGTTTGAGTTTGACTTTGACTTTGACTTTCACCGTACGAAATACAGTACAATACTGCTTTTCTCCGATCTTCTTTGTGGGGTGGTAATTTCACCGTTGCGAACATAACCCAATCGTGCAATACTCCGCTTTCCTCTTTTTTTTAAATCTATCATAATGTATAAAGTCGGGTGACCGTTTATATAAAAAGATGCTAATGTTTTGAAGGGTACGTATAACGTTGGGCCTGGCTAGCATCACTAGCTAACAGTAATTAACAGTTTTCCAGGGATAGCCGGTAAAATTATAGCCAATTTTCGTGAAAATTCCATAAAAAATGTTTAAGTTATTAGTAATAGACATTGTGAAGGGCTGCTACAGAACCCAATATAATGTAATGTACGTACCAATGGCCTATCTCTGATATATAAATATATATAAACAAATGGGTTATTCGTAAATAACTACGACACAGTATTATACTCCAAATGTATTAGTAGTGTTGTAAAAATGTATATTTTTTATGGCAGAGCAGGCAAAGGAGCAAGTGGGTCACCTGATGTTAAGTGATCCCCGCCGACCATGAACACCTGAAACACCGGGTGTATCACAGGTGCTTTGCCGGCCTTTGATGGACAAATACACTCTTCTCTTGAATTTCATTTGTTGTTAAAAATGGAAGAAATATATAAGGAAATTACTCAATATTCAATTTTAATAATATAATATCATCGTCCAATAATTATAGTTCATAACTCAAATAACAATTCGTTTAATGAGTCGGTGATTTATTACAGCATGTTACATGCAAATGCAGACGTGTTGGAAGTCATTAATTGACTTAGTGACACTTATAATCTATTACCACGGAAATATATAATTGTTTCACGTTAAAGATAGAGATCTATTTGCATACATTTCTTTTTGTGAAGGGAATTTAATTTTCTATAAATGTGCACGATTTTGTAATATAAAGTGAAATACAATATATTTTCTCATTAATCTGCCTGTCATATTCAGAAAGTATTTTTCAAATGTATCCGATTGTTTCGAAGGTTAGCCTGTTTAAACAGAAAAACGTTTTCTCTTCACAAATAGATACATTGTCCTGATTAAGAGAGTATCTCCAATGTTGCAACTACACGACCACAGAGCTATACCATAGAAACGGTAACCATGGCAACGGTGTGGATACAAAGGACACACACACAATAATATAACGCAAGTGATTAGTCAATCTCGTAATGGATGACAAAGAATATAATAATCCTTAACTAATTTTATAAAGAGGAAAACTTTGGATGTAACTTGTAATGGATAGGCTCAAAAACTACTGGACAGATTTTAAAATTTTTTCCACCATCCACAAGTAACATTATGCTACGGGAGCGAAGCCGCGCGGTATAGCTTGTATATTATAAAATTAAGTCCTCAAAAATAAAGAACATTATTTGTATAATTTTCACCAATAGACAGTTGATTCCTAAGGAAGGTTTAGGTGTAAAATTCATTAGGGTTTTATGCAATTTAACGAAATCTGTGCGTCGCAGATATCTACACTAATATAATAAAGAGGAAATCTTTGTTTGTTTGGTTGTAATGAATAGGATCAAAAACTACTGGACTGATTTTAAAAATTCGATCACCATTCGAAAGCTACATTATTCACAGTAACATAGGCTATATTTTATAGGCTCTATATTTATGCCATTATTATGCTACAGAAGCGACAGATAAATAAATAAAAAGTAAAAATTGCTAAGAGAAAAATCACCATTTCTGCACCAAATTTTCAAAGTCAGGCGTCTTCTAGGCACTTTCGATTAACTACAGTATGACTTTGTTTACATTATTAAACAATAACGTGATGCGTGACGAACAGTAGCACGATTAACATATTTATACAAAAACGCGACAATTCCAGGAAATATGTTTATTCAAGAGTCATGCAAATTTAGAATGGCTTATAAGGTGATAGGAATGCCTCTAAGCGCCTGGAAGAGGCAAATATTCTATTGATTAAATGTTGTTAATATCTCAGGCGCTCATTTTTTGATTATATTGAATTCGATACACTATTTTTTAGGAATTTGAATAATATACGTTTTCGTTTTTTATATTTAGAAGTAGTCCAAAATACATAAAATGGTTAAAAAAAAAATTATATATATAAATGAATTGCTGTTCGTTAGTCTCGCTAAAACTCGAGAACGGCTGAACGGATTTATCTTATCTTGGTCTTGAATTATTCGTGGAGGTCTAGGAAAATTCGAATAATTGCAGGGAATTGCCGGGTCCACGCGAGCGAAGCCGCGGGCGGAAAGCCAGTTCATTTATAAAAATGTCCTTCAATTAGATAAAAATTCATTTTAATTATTAAGCTATGTACGTAGACTTATAATATACATAAAATTATTTTTATTAAGAAAAATACTACTAATATTATACATGCGAATATTTGTGGGTATGGGTAAATGTTTATTTCTCTTTCACGAAAAAACTACTGGACGGATTTGAATGATACTCGTAACGATTCAGAATAACAGGCCACTATTCAATACGTACTATTAATATATTAACTAAATAAATTCCGTCTCTAACCTGTATCAAAAATGGATGGATGAATTATTAATAATAATTATAACTTGTAATAATTACGGAAACATTATCCATACAAAACATTTCCGAATGCAAATGTCAAGCACACTTATGACTGACATTGTAAACCTCCTTGTTAAAGCTAGATTGTAGCAATCGAGATAATAATAGAATTAAATCTGAAGTATTGTAAGAGGAAAGTTTTGAACAATTATTGAACTAGAACTATATTTATGAAAGCAATTAATATTAATTTTGTAAGGCGAAAACGTTTAAAATGATATTCGAAACTACCGGATGAATTTTTCAAATCTGAATCTAATATTTGGAATTAGATTCGACTTAATCCATAGTATATACGTCTAAAGCATTCACAACCGATACGGCTTTGTGTCCCTCAAGAAAATAGACTTTAAACATTATAAAGCGTTAACGAATTTTAACAACAAACAACAAAGAACAAATTTTATTTCGGGTACGATAGGGCAAACATAACTCAATAGCTCTAAGTCCCAAAGAAATAGAGAATTAAATAAATTAAACGAACGTGAAAAAAAAATTATATTCAATCCTATGATTAGCGTATTTAAACAATTAAATTCATAATAACAGTATATATTATCAATAACTACTTGTATGTTCAAAAATAAAACTATAGTATGCAAATGTAGTGGTCATGAAATAATTGAGTAAGGTCAACCCACGCTTTTTTGTCATAGGTCACGTCGATTGAATTCAAAACTTGTTACATTGGGATTTGAATCTACGTTCTTTAATAAATCGATACAACGCCAAAGTGCAGGCCCTATATATGTTTTTATTTATTTCTATCTAGTTTCCATAGCTTTGCTTAATTTAGGACTAGATCGCGTTGTGTTAAATGTCCCTGAATATTTTTTTATAAGCATGCCTGTAATAATTAAAAGAAGTATTATAAAATATTTTTTCAATAATTGGATAAGGATATTATTACACTTTAACGGTTGATAGTAGACGTTCTATATCGTCTCTATTCCTGCTTCGTTTATTGTAGTTACAAAGATATTACAATAAGTACGAAAGGCAGATTACATAAAAAGCACGTCCGAGCTAACACCATTATATTTTTTTTAATTTATTATATTTAAGTTATTTTTTGTTTCTATATCCCGTTTCATTGTCAATAATAATCAAACAACTAAATATAAACTACCACGATATTTTAAGAAAACGCTATTTCTTAACTGGTATCCATAGTACAGACTAACTAGTGAGGGACCACCCAGAAAAATATGTAAAATGTAAAAAATTCTTGGGAATAAGAAGAAGAATACATATTGTATTTGTACTTCGTATTTTGTATACATATCTCACCAAAGAAAAACCGTTACTAAACGAACAAAATATATTTTTACAGTAGAGTGACTTTTTATAACGTAATTTAAAGATGGATAGCATTCATAACTCAATTCTCCAAAGATTTCGTTAACAGTTTGTCAACTCAAAAAATATCGTTTAGTGACGGCACAGATAATATAATACTATACTAGTAACGGTTAGCTTTAAAGGTGTGATATTGCCTTTAGAGGATTATAGTCCAAACGTCACAAAATTGCATTGAGCATTGCGTGTGCGTACTAGTTGACACATCAAATGCACTTGAAGGGAATTGGCTCATGAAAGAAACGGAAGTCTATATTAGCTATCGAGAGTTCTCTATACGCTAGGAAAGCTACATTGTCCGATGATTGACTTCGGCCGTTTCTAGAAATATTTTGAATGTTTCAAATGCAGTAGGCGTGTTATACTGATAGAAAACTGTATTGTTGGATTACCGTTGTAAAATCAATATGATTTTATTTATTTTAAAGCCTTAATGTTGTTTTTGATTTATGTATTTGGTGGTTTTTGTATTTATCGTAATCAAATATTTCCGTTATAAAACGCGACACAATTTTATTTACTTTATAGTCACAGAGTACTGTTCGGTATTCCGTAATTAACAGTTATATGTTGAAGAATTCCATATATTTAACTACTAATTCATAAAATACGAGGAGAAAGTGTGCAAATCATTTGCTTTTCAGACCCTCCCCATTAAAAGCAGACCGCAAAATTTATCGAAATCGGCAAAAGACGAAGTTTGGAATTTAAAAATTAGGGTACGTTATTCACAAAAATATAAATGTCTTTCTTTTGGTAAACTTTCTTGGAGTTTAGCCACATTGCTGACTATAAACAAAATAAGTATAAAATCTAAATTATCACTAGTGGCTCGCCCCGAGCTTGACCTCGCGTTGTAATGTATAAATTAAAACCTTTCATTTGAAATCACACTCCTCTATGAAAATCGCTTATTACCCACTCTATCTTCGTCACCCCGCCACCGATTTCGCTCAACTTGAACTCAACATTTGCTTTTGTCTAACAAAAATATAACGAGTCAAAACAAATATTATATCACTTCATAGTAAATAAAATTAATAAATAATTAAAGCATAATTATTTAAAAAGTCTTAGCTTAAAATCTAACGAAAATATAGGCACAGAAAAAGTCAATGATATCAATTATCTCTGTTTTTTATAAGTGTTACTTTTTAACTGACTTCTCCAGAAAAGAAGATTCACAATTAAGAGCGTAATTTTTACCCGACTGCGACAGTGGTAGGGTATTGTTTTTCGTACGTATGTGTTTGTTTATCCGTTTCTTTAGCACGCTCTGAAGCCCAAACGACTATGAAATTTGACATGTGAGGTGTTGTTGGAATCGTTAGAAATGTGGTATATAAATTTGCAAAACGGCGCTTAGTAAAAAAGAGGGGTAGGGATTCATTTATGAAATTATTAATTAATTAATTTATAACTGTAACTGTATAGTTAAGTTTAGGTCTAAAGAACTTTATTTCTCAAGTACATTATACAGAATATGTACAAACTTGTTCACTTAATGATATTATCAAGTAAATAATTTACAATTAGTTGTTTTAATCGCCTGGGGAAAATTATCGATTAGCTGTGCACACTAAAAATTCAATTATTCGGTCCATACTCCTTTAAGCGAGGATGTAGTAAGTCTTAACAACCCGGTTGGCGCAGTGGAAACAGTAATATTAATACGAGTATACCTATAGTATGTATGTATTTACAATAGAACTGTTTAAGTATGTCTATCAGTAATCTAGTTTCCATAGTACACGCTTTGCTTAATTTGAGACTTGATGGCGTTGTGTTAAATGTTCAGGAATATTTATTTATTTATTTAGCTTCTGTTTTTTCCTTGGTATATATTTGAGGTATTTTATTTTTGAATTTGTCTTTGTCTCAACTTTATTTATTGTCTTTATACAAACAAATAGAAAATTTTCCAACACTATAACACTTCTATATAAAATATAGTAAGAAATCTTCATTCTTTGTAAAAAGATACGACATTAGAGTCCACAAGTGAAGCAGTAGGCGTGTTGATAAGATGGCTTACCGCAATACACTTGACTACTATAATATCATTTAAGACGTTAGATAAATACATTAGGCGTTTTTATTGTTTTATTGCGCAGTAAAATTAGAAACGGCCCAAGGATATATAACATATATAAGATATAAACTAGCTGAACCGCGCGGTTTCGCTCCCGTAATATATTGTTATATATATAGCCTATAAAATATAGCCTATGTTACTCGTGGATAATGTAGCTTTCGATTGGTGAAAGAATTTTTTAAATGGGTCCAGTAGTTTTTGAGCCTATTTATTACAACCAAACAAACAAAGTTTTCTTTTTTATGATATTAGTGTAGACTATCCTACTAAGAATGTATAGCATACTAGCTTTTGTCCTATCTCCTAATTCAGCCCGAAACCTATCTTATAATTTCATCTAAATCTGTTTAGTAGTTAGGAGTTGATTCACACACAAACATCCAAACTTAAACATTAAAAGTTGGAATTAAAAGTATTATAACTTTGTATTTTGTAATTGTTTTAAAATATTCATAAAATACAGGTTCATGTTAACTAATTTTATTCTTGCTATATAGCGATAACGCGAACAGGAAAAGTGTATTATTTTTATATTCAAATAAAGTAATTAGTTTGTCAAATTTTACTTTATAAAATTTCCTAGAGTCACACCTTGGGAAAGGACTGGCTCTCTTAACACAGGTATTAACCTAGCTAGAGAGCCAGGGACACAATTATTCAAATGTGTCAAATTTTTAAAAAAATAAAGGCATTTGACACATGACCCGAGCAGAAAATTATGATGTGATGAACATTATAATTTTCTACTGTCTGGGTGTTCATTTATCTATAGTATGTATGTATTTACAAAAAAAGTATGTTTACGTATGTCTATCAGTTGTCTAGTTTTCATAGAACAAGCTTTGCTTAGTTTGAGACTAGATGGCGTTGTGTTAAATGTCCAGGAATATTTATTTATTTTATGTATTGTACGCGCAACGATGCTTTACAGTTAAATATTTGGAAAAATAAATACACCAACCAGGGGGGCTGTAGTAAATAGTAATACATCACGTATTTATGTGATATTACGTGATTTTATATGGACACCCCCCTCCTTCGAACATCATGTGATTAATGGATGTCCCTATATTCTTATGTTCCCTTATACAACGTGAGCGAAGCCGCGCGCAGAACTAGAATAACTAGTTTATATACCTTATAAAAACACATTCTCTCTCATGATCTCTATATGAATTTCACATAATTACTATACATATCTGACGCGGTCTAAAACTTATAAATTATATTAATATTTTTTTATTTGTTTAAAAATAGCTGAGATCCGCGGTTTCGCGTATATATCCTGAATAACGGAACGCGTCATTCATGGGGTTTCAAAGAATCTCTGTACAAAATTTCATCCAAATTGGTCCTATAGTTTTGCAGCCTATTCAATACAAACAAACAAATCTTTCCTCTTTATATTAGTATAGGTTACCATGCAAGTATGGAAGGATAGAAATATTTCTTAAATAACAAGCCCTTAAATATAAATAAAAACCATAACTTTAGCCTATAGAGTAAACTTCGACTATAGACTATAGAGTATAGAGTTATCTTTCAACTAGGCTAGACACACTGCATACAATACTGTGTCTAGATCAAACTTAGAATATTATTATTTGTGGTTACCATTACATTCGTAAATATTAATAGATAACAAAGAATTTAACAAAGAATTTAACAAAGAATTTGCGATAAAAATGTACTGCAATATAATATTTCTAATACATTATCAAAATTATTTATAGAGGTGTGATATTGCACGATTTTTATGATTTTTGTTTACGATTACGACCGCATAGAGTGTTTGACATTATAACCTGTTTTAAACCCAATATAAAAAAGAAACTTAATCCTAATAATATTAAGAGCGAAACTTTGTGAGGATGTATGTCTATAGGTATGTGTCTTTGTTACTCATTCACGCAAAAACTACGAAACCGATTATGATGAAACTTGATATACATGTAGGTAAGGGTTCATAATTACATATGGGTTACTTCTAATCCCCATTTTGCATTGGGATCAAAAATTTCGCGAGTGAAACCGTGGGGCGCTTAGTATCTATTCAACAAGCTATTTATAGCAGGTCAAACATAACGTCTTTCCTTCGGAATCGTAAGGTTACACTATCCTGAGTATATTGTATTTTCCTCTCACAAGAATAAAATGCCGTTATAGCTAGAAAGCTTAAATTCACAAATATTTTTTTCCGTTGCCGCTATAACAACAAATACTAACAATAAGAGAAAATAAGAGAATGGATCTTGCGGTTAGAGCTACTTTAAAAATCGCATTTAATATCCGTTATTTGTTAAAAATGATCTTTTCTTATACACAAAATAATTCGCAAGAGATTGCATTACATAGTCATATATAGGTGTTAAATTAGCAGGCAAATTTAGTTGATTCTCTCAATAGTCAATTTTCCAGAATTCAAGACAAATTACTTGTTGCATCAAATTATAAAAATATTCATCAATAATTAACTTGTCATTAAGATGCCTTGAATTAATTTGCTTATTACAAATATTATTAATGTCTTCATTAAGCGTACATGTTACTTTGAATTTTGTGATTTCAGTTCAATTGAAAATTACGAAATTCGTCATATACAACGTAGTAAAATATAACTTAGTATTCCATAGTTTACCGTCAACTTCTATGCATCTCTTCATGATTTTCAGTTCCTATCAACCTGACCCTGATCCGTCATATTATCCTAGAATATTAAATCGCTGGAATAAAAATACAACGTAAATGTTTCGTTTACAGCTCAACTAGAAATATTTTAAAGTTCTAAGATTGTTTTTTAATTATAACAATTAAAAGTCGCTTTCATTAATAGGTTATGTATATTACTAGTCACGTAAATATATTGATTTTAAAATACGAATTATTTAACTCCATTGTTGCCTGAAATAAATACTATTTTAAATCTAGATTATCTAAAAACAGGCGTAGATGAAATACCGTTTGTTAATCGTGTTTTTTTCGAACAATTGCCAATTTTTAAAGAACATTTGTGCAATTACAAGTAATACGATTTTTATGATTAGGGATGCTATAAATATGCAGTAAAGTTAATTTTCTTATATAATAAATAGTTGGTAAAAACGTTAAAAAATAATTATTCAAGTACAGTTGAATTTCGACATATCGATCACAAACAAACAAAAAGGATCGTATATCATTAGATTACAAAGAATTACGTTGCAATCGACAATAGAAACCCAACAACGATAGGAACAGTCCTACGCACGAATTCGGCCAAAACACAGCCGTTCAGCCATTGAAGTCAATACTTTGATTCGATTTTGGGCACACATTGGTCACGTGAAGCCGCAACCTTGTAAGCCCTGCTTGTGTCGCGACAATTGACAATTGTAACACCGGATGGGCAGATAACTTGCCTCCCCCTTGCTATGTTTGGATCGACGATCAAAGGAAAAATTCTGGCCCCGTAATGTTGCACAACACAATACAACGAACAATTTATCTCCTCAATACGCCTAATTATCATCGGGATTACAAGCTTAGCTTATCTCTATATTGGACTCCACACTTCAACTATTTCTACATCTATTGCGTTCAACCGATAATCGAATTAAGCCATTAAAATTCAATAAACCGACCGCAGAGCGAATTATTTCAACAATAACATCAATTACAATACATCCTAATACGGCGGAGTCTAAAAATAGGGACCTATCAGGGTCTATTAGCGGTCGGGCGATCCATCGGAGTGATTAAAACAAATCTTTCGAGAAGATTACGAAGGTGCGGAGCCACGCCCGGCTGGCCATACGTACCTTTGGCGGCGGGTCCCATACTTACGGCCACCATGCACTAAACACAATCACATCACAGTCTGCGTACCTCTGTCGGAGGCTGTCATTGTCGCTCGTTCTGACGACCGGCGTCACACTCGTCCAAATGCCGGCGCTCGACGACACATAATGGAACGGCTCGTCAAGAGAAGAATACAACCAATTATTCCCATACAATGCATACGTCGGCACACGGCCTGCGCCACTGAGGCTCTGCTTCGGAGCTGGACGAATTGGCATTAATTGTATTGAATTAAGGACCAATAGCCGTTGAATTGATGGTACGGTAATCGAATTTGTGGCTTTATTTATGGTTGTGGTACGGTTTCTATTGATGTTGTAGGATTTTTGAGTAGTTGGGCGCTTCATTGACGGATTCCTGTGAAACCAGCTTTTATTTGATGGGCTTAACAGCGAATTTAGGTTGATAGCATCGTTCTTGCTTTAAGATCGTGGTCCGGCAAATCCTTGAAGGTAAGTAGGATAATTCTTTAAATTTTCATTGAAGACGGTAAGTATTATGAGTTAAAATTTAGGTACTGTCAACAAAATAAATATCTTATCGAAACATAATACACGCAAAGAAATTATAACGGTTTCACGGTCTTCAGTATGTCGGGCTCCCTCTTTAAATATTATTTTATAATATTTTTACGCATTAAATATATAGTAAATAAACGTAATTCACATACAATTATTTAATAATAGCATATTTTTTGTTTGTCAACATATTTTTATGTAGACAACATATGTACTTAAACTTGAAATAAAATAAATAGGTTGGTTATTACAAATAAGTAATCTGCTGATAAATAAAGGTGAATCCTAATTCGTTTTGCTTTTATTTTAAAAATGTTGTTAACTTCAAATGCCTTTATAATTAAAAATAGTTTTATTAATTAAATAAACATCAACAAATTCTTCCTTCAATAAATAAGATATAAATCCAACTAATTTTATATATTAAAAATTAATTAACACAATAGTTCACACTCAATTTTGTTAAAGAATTCCTAAATAAACTAAACTAATATTATAATATAGTATTTTTTATTATTTACACTATTAATTCCATATTTTGTGTATTTACTTATTCGTATATCATTTATTAGTTATGTACAAAGCGAGTAGGTAACAATTTTTAAAAATTTAAAAATAAAAAGGCGCACCAAATTGATTACGTCTTCAAGCGTCGCACATTTATTTATAAATAATCAACTCAAACAATACATAATTATAATGAACCATCTAATGAAATAATCATAATAATAAGGGATCGATTTTTAACGTTAATGCAATCTACAGATCGTGGGATCTCTATAATATAAAAAATATTGGCATTTTTCAACAAAAAATCGTATTGGCTTTTTTACGTGAGTAAATCCTTGGATACCCGTCCGCTTCGGGTAAAGCAGTCGGGTTAAGTCAGAATCCTACTGACAAAAACCTCACGGTGGCCTTCTCTTATGCTTGTAGCCGAGGAATCCAGGGAAGAAACTCACCCTACGCGCTCAGTGGTCCAAGGCAGCACAAAAAATCTGAAAGGCCGGCAACGTATTCCCGATACCTAACGTTGCGAATGAATGTGGGCGGCGGTGATCACTTTCCACCAGATGACCCGTCTGCTCGATTGCCCGCTGGGCGATTAAAAAAAAAGGCTACTATTAGTCATGAAGTGGGCAGTGCTGGCTCTTGGTGTTCTCCAGTGCGATGGAGAGCGCTGTCGGTGCTACTCATGATCTCTATCCGCTTAGCTCAGCATTGGTCTAAGGTCCCATCTGCATCGGGTTGTCACACAGTTAGATTTCTGACGTTTACAAAATAGGCTGTCACAAATTATGTAAACAGTGGGAAGTAAAATTCATGGGTTTTGAACGAGTGGGTGTTCATGTTTCTCATTATAAGAAATCACTTTTATTTTGAACACTTAAATTGGAATATATTCTCTTTTAAATTTTACACAAACAAATTTTCGTCAGCCTTGAATGACGTGTCCCACAACTCGAACGGAAAATGTCGACATTTCATTTTTACAGTTTCGTGCAACGATTGTATGTATTCTCTAGCCTGTGGGGTAAATAGAGTAAAGAAATAAAGAGTACACCTGCGCCGGCGCACATAGGTGCATTTTGGGTACGTTACCTATCACGAAATTAATTATGCACTACCAAATAAAGTGTGAAGTACTTAGGTATCTTATAATGAGAATACAATTTGTTACTTTCTCAATAATCACCGAATCAAAATCAGTATTTGGTTGTACGTCTATAACCCAATTAAACAATACTTATTAATCGTTATATAACATTATTAGTAGAATGTCACGCTGATGCAAACTGCCATATTTGCATTACAATATCCCACTTGACCAGTATATATTAGAATTGGCCACAATAAAATCGGTATTATCCTATTCAAATCACAGAACAAAGAATGAGCCAGTATTAAGTTACAAAATCTCTTCGCCATGGCACTACAGTGACCCTAATTATGACATGAGTCACCCGAGATTGAGCCAATAAAACAATTAATTCAATTCTCCGCATGCCGGGTGATCTCTCAACCCGATTTACAATTACGGCGTAAACTAATTTCAATAACGTACTTACTATTATACAGGTGGATTTTTGTAAGGCCTGTAGATAGAATTGTATGCATAGATTTTTTCTACGCATAAAATTCTATCTACAGTTAAAATTATATCTCTTTATTTTTGAAAGGAAAGGCATTCAATGATTTCCGAAATCCAAAAAAAATTACTTACATAAATGCTAAAATAGTTTTTTGAAAATAATTTTGGATATCAGGTGAAAAATAAATCTTACTCTACAATCATTTGGTTTCCTTCTAAATAGTATTAAAATCAACTTCGTTGTCAATAAAGCTGTGCACTGAATAATACACTGAATAAAGACGTATGTTCCATCACGTTCACATAAGCGCGTTCAATATCTGTACAATGTACATTAAGTAAAAGGCCAAGTATGTCTAACGGTTTATAATAAAGCTCCTCGCATTTAGACTCGTAGACACTACAAATTATGTAAATTATGATTATATTATAACTATTATGTACAACTATATCCGCTTGGGACACGCTGTGTCTTTGTTTCTGTGAAAAGTGATCTACGTACGCGAGTTTGACTCCTGTACCTATCTATTATTTACTTTACATATTTGTAGATGGGATTGTCTGGCAACCGAACCCCAAAATAATTAATGTATTTTAGTCACGATGTATATATATTCAGCTCATTAATACTTATATTCATGCGTGTCTGATAATATTTTACTGTGTTGTGACGTCAATAGATACATATTAAAAGACTGGCTTCAAGTGATATAACCATTAGAGCATACAACACCGCAGCTAGAAGCATACATTTCGATCAAGGATTTTTAAATTTTAATTCTATATTTGAAACACGAAAACGTTGGTGTAATTGTATGCTTGGCTAGAGATCGAGGGTCTTGGGCTCCAATCCTGATTATTTGATAAAAAAATCTCAGTAACAACGCTGAGTCAGGAAGTTGACGTTGTTGATACAAGCCCGTGCCTCGGAGAGCACGTAAAACCGTTGGTCCTGCGCCTGATCCCTCTCCGGTCGTGTCGGTCTGCCGTCCCATCGGGTTATGAGAGTAAAGAAATAACGTGCATCTGCGTTTGCGCGTACACTTGTGTACTATATGTCCAGCGCAGCTGACTTGTCACTGTTGAGATTGACCACGGCTGAAGTCGGTTAAGAGAGCTATTATTATCTTCATCAATATATTTATAATTAGAATAAGTTTTAATGAGAATAAGTTGAAAAAAACACATTTTTTAAATACCGACCATCTACGACCTCTATTGTCCTTGCTACACCAAAATATTTGTATACTTCTTATGTTTCTGAGGAATTCTTAATAGCTCAACTGTACTAATATAAAAACTACCTACCTACTGTAAAAACAAAATTCTTTAGCAAAATATTAAAATCAACCGTTACAAGGTGTGCTTTCATTTGTTTTTTTTTTTGTAAAGTGGAGAAAAGTATATAGTATATATTTATATTAGCCTAAGCGGTCTCCTATAAAACAATTAAGAACAAGAAGTTGTTCCTAGGAAATAATACTAAACAGTTTCATTAATGTGTCAAATTTTGTGACACGGATACGAAAAGTGGGGTAAATACCCGAGTTTTCTGTCTTGATAGACTTTATTATTACTTCTTGATGGAAATGCATTAAAAAACTCATGGTATTAAAGTATTTTTCATGCTATTTCCACATATAATTTTTTTTTTGTTTGTCTGTTTTGTGTTGAGCCTGAATACTTTCCTCTGCTACAAGAATAGTGCATAGCAACGCCCGACACAACAGTGGAATCTCCCTACACTTAAGGTCCTTCTAATCTCTAGATTAGTCGATGTTTTTAATGGAATTTTCTGTCCGATAACCAATAATAAAACCCCGCCGTAAATCTAAACTATTTGCTTATCGATATTTGGGATATTTGAATTCAATATTGGTTGTATAATTTTGTGCACATCAAATATGGAGAGTGCTCGAAATTTCATTTCTTATATGTGTTAATATTTTATTTTGAAGATATGGAGAACGTCCTGAGTGATTCATGAAAACCTAAACTGTTGAATCAGATCGCACATGATCTAAATACACTTCGTATTTGGATCATGTTCAGTCTAAGTTTGGTGTGCTTTATTATTTGTCTCTGCTATAAGAAAAAAAAAATAAAAGAACACTTCATAACGGTTGAGTTGACATTTTGAGTATAACCAGCATTTGGTGTATAGTAGCAGCGATCCGCGGTTTCACCTGTGACAACATATTATACCTGAATGCCAAATTTCAGCCCGATCCGCCCAACGGTTTGTGCGTTGATAGATCACTATGTCAGTCAGTCAGTTAGTCACCTTTGAGTTTTATCTAAATCTAGAAAAAGAGGAAACAATTTCGTTTTCAAAAAGTCTTTCAACATTTTAAAGATGCATCGTTGTTAGAGGCGTGGGCTATATAATATCATGGTTTACCCGTGTGGCTACGGGTTAGAATACGTATTTCTACCCATGGGTGTCGTAAGACGCGACAGAGGGTAATCTGCTGCATAACATCTTTAGCTATAAAAGAATGGGAGCCGAGCATTGCACAGTTGGGCCAAGCTCGCACCGGTGTAAGTACCACCCCCCAACAGAAGACCGGCGTGAAACAGTATTGCACTGTGTTTCGTACGGTGAGCAGGTGCCCGGAGGCCTGTATTCCCATTCTAGTCCTCTCCCAAATTCCTATCATTAATCCTCTCCTTATTGCCTCCCCTTCCTTTAAGCCGGCAAGGCACCTGCGACATTCCATGTTGTAGGTGTTCATGGACTGCGGTCAGTCACTTAACATCAGGTGAACCGCATGCCCCGCTTGCCTGCTATAACATAAAAAAAATGGTACGGGTGCGAAGCCGCGCGGGACTACTAGTATCAAATAAACTCAACACGCATTGCATTCCCAGGTAAAAAGATATCCTATACAAATATTAACCCAACGCAATACCGATACATAACAGTAAACATGTTGATCGATAATGAAAGTGAAGTCCTAACCATGTCACGTATGTAATGCTTTGAGTACTTGAGTGTTACAATAACTTGCTTATTATGAAGAAAAACAAGAAACACTTGAGTGAATAAGGATATGTTTTTAATCTGTAAAGAAAACAGTGGGGCTACTGCGTACTGTCGTTGACAACTATCTCTGCTTGCACACCGGAATTTGATGTCAACTAAAATTTAAGATTTGGTATTGCGTATCGACGTGAGTGGACATCGTAGTATGGCATAAGGTCCTTCTCCCATTACAAGGAGGATACGATACTCGTGTCGATTTTTTGTACTAGTTTTCAACTCCACGTTCGCACAGCTACTAAGAATAAAATAAAAATAAAATAATCTTTATTACTTTAAATTACATTACATTATTAATGGTACATCATTATAGCAATAAAATTCATAATAACGTAAAAAGTAATGTCCTTTAAAGTCCGTCCCAGTAATTTTAGTCTACATTGACATTGGATCCCGCGCTAGGCTATGCCTGTCACGCGGGACCTTAAAATATGGTTTATACAGAAAAAAGTGGATTACGCGGCTACAGCAAAACGGACATAAATTTTTAAAAACTAATTTATGTTACATTTAAAAATAATAAAAGGAAGAAATGACAAACTTCTCATTTGTGCAACGTTTTTAGGAATAGACGCTTAGAATTTTTTTCAACAGAAACAGATTACGTCGCCGCACGAAAAGAAAATTCTGGATGATGGCTTTGACACTACTTACTACAATATGATGATAATTTTTTTTAATCGATTTACCGAATGTATGAAAAGATAGGTTTTTTAGACATTCCGTAAATTATTCATGTTGTAAAATTATTGAAACCTGCTATATATCAACGAAATACCATTTTTAGGGAGTGTGTTAGCTTTGTGGAGATGCGTAAGAGACGCGACGCACAAGAGACCAACATGTCGAGTCTCGCGATACTAGTTGCGAACGCGTAGGATACCGGTAGCTTAATGTGCGAGTCTCCATTGAAATGTATGTGAGATACGTGGTGACGACTATTCTTGGAGACTCACGTACAATTCACGTATCGTAATGACAGAAGCTAAGGGAGGCAATTTAGATACAAAAAATCGATTGCAAAATATCCAATCAATAACAAATATTCAGTCCGAAAAATCACTTTTTCTCGATTACCGATTCTTAAGGGTCACTGCTAACAAACCATTATGAAAGAAATTAAGTTATGAAGTATGCTCTAGTCGTTGAGAAAACTTTGTGGTATTTTGTTATCCTGACTTGACAGTGAATAGACCAAGATAATAGAAGTTAAATTATAATTAAGATACTGAAACCAGGACCTACTCACTTCAATGTCGTAACGTGAGATATCGTTCCCAAATATTGACAATTGCACCGTATTGGTCAGCGTTAGCCACCTGCTTATGCTCCTGTTTACCCACTGATATCGATAAAGCTTATCAATAATATTGATAAACAATTCCTTCACGTGAAAGACAGTAGTGAAGACTCGGTAAACCCTGTAGGACGCCCTGCGTCCCTAGCAACAATAATTCATTTGTCAATGAAATTAAGTTGCATACACGGCGAAATTTTCGAATTTTTTATTTGACAACCGCTGTACTGACTCCTTATAGTCAATTCACTATTTTCTCTTCCTTTGGTTGTTTCTTTCGTTGTTTTTAATGGCAAAAATGTTGATACGGACTAAGTGTAAATATAGGGCGGCGATTTTTATGAGAGTGTTGTTCTTGGGGTTACCATTCGCGTATTATTTTATGTTTGGCGCTGCAACCGATGAAACAAAGCAGGCTGCAGGTAACGTTTTACACAAATGTTGTGATGCTCAGCAATGCAACGCAATTGAACTGAGGTATATCATGGGATAGACGCAATACAAACATCTTTGCTCAAGCACTAATTGTGTTTAGTATCTTGTGGCAAGATATGTCGCTCTCGCATTGATTTGGAGACTCATCTGTCACTGTTTGTTATATCTACAGTGATCGACCGGATAGTATACAATCGTCAGCAATAGACGCAAGGGTCTTTAATGATTATGACTTGTGCGTTGCGTTATAGACTCTACATAAAATATTATAACTATTTGCAAAAATGTAATAAGCATGATTGATTCTCCTATTTTTTCTTATCCCTTTTATTTGTATTCCTTTCCTTCATACATATTAATTAAAACATCCATAAGCCATTTTGCATAGCGAATATTTACAAGTGGTGAAGGATTACCACCAGGAATAACCAGCCTTTCGTCCACAAACATTAAAAAATAATTGACAACTTTGTTACAAATTCCAATACAATTTATAAAACTAAACGTAATAGGTACGCATGTATTCATATACATTTACCTTTATATGGAAACGGAGGGCTCTTTGCATGTTTTTTCCATTTAATTATTTCTTTTTGATTTATGAGGGACGGTTGCACCAATTACGTCTCTATTACATTAAAAAAAAGCATAATAAAAAAAACTTAAAAGTGTCCTTATTTAATAAACAGAACCGATTACACGTTTAACTCCATTGCTTGATTTAGAGACTATTTCTGCTTTTCTTTAAGATAATTTCTTGCAAAATATTTACTGCATCATACAAATTAAAAAAAATTACCTATGAGGTATATATAATGCAATGCGAATTTTGGCCAAGTGCTTAGAAAATATAATGAAGCTATGTCTTATATCGACGGCAGTCTATGAAAGCCTCGCATATGCTAAGATTGAAATTTTTATATTCCATTATAAAATTTATTAGGAAAAAAGCAAAAAAAAAATGTTCATAAGTCTGTACAATAAAATCATTTACTATACAATTAAAGTTATATTACTGCCATGTACTAAATTATTACACTCCGATAAAGGAAATAAAACCACGTTAAAATACAAATATGGCGGCACAATATGCGTGAAATGTCAACTTGACAGCTGACTGATATCTAATTAAACTTTGTTTCCTGACGAATAAATGCGGTTATTAGATAATTCAAATAATGACTCGGAAGTTAATATAATTATTTTTCTATTATACTCCTCGTGGAAAATATTTGTGTATCCAATTATCCTACACAATGTCTTAATCGAAATAATGGTATTTATGTAGATCCTTGGAAATTGTAATGTTTATTTAGTAAAACAAATAATTTGTATTTCAACAATATATAATTTTTAAATTATACAAAAAATTCACCACCAGAGCACTGTAGGACAAAAAATTGGGGAGAACGTCTAAAAAGATACTTTTTCTTATAAATAATCTTTCTTTCACACAATATTAAATATTATACCTAGTTGTATATGTGAACTAGCTGTGCCCCGCGGTTTCACCCGTGTATACTTGTGGTGGTGTATAATTCCGGTAGGATTCGATCAAAATCTTATCGGATCTGTCTTATCGGATGCCTACGTCGTAACATACACCTGGATGCCAAATTTCAGCCCGATCCGTGCATCGGTTTGGGCTGAGCGTCGATAGATCACTATGTTAGTCAGTCAGTGACCGTTAAGTTTTATATATTCTATGTGAAAACTTGAAGTTGGCAAATTCCGACTGACACAGGAGGGCCAGAAACAAAAGAAGAAGAAGAAGAGCATTTATTTATTTCAGGTAACAGACAAATTTCGTACAGACCCATATTATGCATTTAACATTGCATTTTCTTTCAGATGTCCCTGGCTTCACATCTCGCCACCTTCTGGGGTTAGACATAAGCAGTAGGAACTGCACCCCAGCAGCTATCCTCGAGTTCCCCTCGGATGGACTCACCAGGACTCAGAGACAATATGTATGTATCTGCTTAATAAACTATCATAATACTTCAACTGGGATCATTAATGTGTTGGATACAGAGAATAAAAAGTTGAAATGAAGTATAACACTATCCCCATAGAACAGGGATATTCAACCTTTTTGTGACCGCGAACAACTTTCTATAACTATTGTTAGTAGGGACCACGTAGTACGTCCTCGGTTCAAGCGTGAGTCTTGTGCTAGCGGGGACACATTCTATACGTTTGCGGACCAAAATATCATTTCAAGTATGTCTCATGTTAGCGTACCACTGGTTGAGAACCACTGCCCTAGAAGATTAAAGTAATTATGCGATCGGTTCAATCCTTATCACCTTATTCAGCATAACTCTTGTCTTGCCTTGAAGAAAACATAAGAGACATTTATTATAGAATTTCACATTTATTTTACAAACGCGTAACCGACAATATGGATAATTTTATAGTTATGCTATAAAATGCATGTTTAAACGAATGAGATTATTATTGAAATGTTAATTTATTTTATTTATAAACTAGCTGCGCCCCAGGGCTTCGCTCCCGTGGGAATATCCTCGATAAATGGGCTATCTAACACTAAAAAATTTTTTCGAATCGAACCATGTGGTTCCTGAGATTAGCGCGTTCAAACAAACAAACTCTTCAGCTTTATAATATAAAGTATATATGTATATGAATATTTATTTAATTAGCATCTGTCTGATTATGAAAGGTAGTTTCATGAATAAGGCCAGGGACTAAGCTTAACGTTATTCTGAAGGTCTAACCTCATAGTAAGTTATTATATAACATTTAACTTCACAGGGCTCCATCGCGATCCACTGCGTGATAGCAATATACTGTTTTCTGCTCCTCGGAGCTGTCTGTGAACATTACTTCGTACCGGCCATAGAAGTCATATGTGAACGTGAGTTAATAAATATTCTTTATTAGTTGAGCTCCGCGGTTTTACCTGCGTATATTTCCCGTTTCAAAACCTATTCTATACAAACGATTAAACAAACATATATTTCCTCTTTATAATTTCTCTTTATAATTTGCCCTCTGACGAATTATGTTCTTAAATGAAAATCAGTTACGTATAAAAAAATATATTTGACCGTACTATTATGAGCTGCCTATAATATAATATTCTACCTTTCAATTAAGTCACGTAAGAAAATGGCAGTATGATATTCACCAGGTCAGCTAGTAAAATATGAAACAGCAAAATATATGTTATAGGTAAATATATCAGTCCTCTTCCTTAATTCTTCAACTAATATAACCGAAACCTAACATAGAGAATATAGAATCGTAAAGTTTAAATGTAGTTAACGGACAACGATCACTTGTCTACCAATTTCAAATAGAGTCATTTATAGACCCGTGAACTTAAAATTGTGGCCTAATTCTTCAAGCAAACACTCGACACAAGATAAACATGAGCAAGACCGTGTTTATCCTGAGTCGTTGCCGTTTATCCATTTAACGACGTCACAAGCCAATTGCGTAGCGTGGAGGGCACTTCATAGATTATCTCGTGCAGGAGCGAGGTAGGTAGGCTATGGAAAACGAATGTTTTGCATATCAACGTTCGACGGTAAACCATGATGACTCAGGAGTAATAAGGTGATCATTAAAATAGAAATGAGCATAATATTATGTAGGATGAAGAATATGTAGGAAGGAAATTATAAGAAGCGAAAAAGAAAGGCAGACCAGGGAAAAATATTACGAAGGCTGAATTGACCTCGTCTTGCAGTAGTGCTTGAAAATCCACTCTGGCTGAGAGGCCAAACGGCCGGAGCCTACAACGACTTATTACTTTATTAAACACTAACTGAGCCCCGCGGTTTTAACAGCGTATATACCCCGTTTCCGTGGAATTTGGGGAATTAGAAGTATCCTAAGTCCTTTTTCTGGTCCCATGCACTTTTTCTACGAATTTTCTGCCGAATTGGACCAGCACGTCTCGAGTGAGAAGTATTGTAACAAATCCGTCTTTGTTTAAGATTTATATTATTAGGCTCTGTGTTATCATATTAAATATTAGTAGGTATAAGCTACGAACACCATTATTATAGAGCTATGCTGCTGATCTGATAACCGTATCCAACTTGTTGACATTCGTCACAAATTGTGAACAATCTTACAAAAGTTTTAAAAGATTACTTATTTTAGTTCAAAAGTAATGAAAATTAACATCAGTACTTGTGTTGACTTAGGTTGTTTATTTCGTCAAACTGTAGTAATCGCCACAAGAAATTGTTTATGCCCTTTGTACCGTGAGTGCAGTAGGTACATGACCGGTACAAGCAGTTCAGACTGATCATCTTTATGTAATTCCCCCTTGCGCTGCGCTAGTTGTCTTTGATGAATTGTATAAACACAGCACAATAGGTAGACCTCCGAATGGAACTAGAATCGACGTGAGAATAATTAATAAGTAGATAAATTATTTATTAAAGAAGAAAGGTGCAAAGTACAGAGTAGAAGTAAACAGAAAATTTCGATACATTTCGAACATTCGATACATTTTGCTACATTTCTTGAAAAGATTCATATCTGTCATAGTAATTGAAGTATCGTCTACGTTAAATTATGAAACGCCGGATTTTACCTACCTTTTTATCAAACCAATAAACCAATCAAATTAAAATAAATATTAACCATCCTTAAAATATACGATATTAACCAATTAGATTAGTTAATTTAAAAAACACCAATCACATCGACAATTTGGGGTCTCCGAATTCTGTTTTTGTATTAACCTACTCTATGAACTCGTAACAACATTTTAAACGTAGATATACGTAGCGTCTTTTTTGATTTGTGTAGATATATTTAAAAGGGAGTTTAAATATTTTCAGGTTTAAAGATGGAGTCAGATATAGCTGGTGCAACCTTCATGGCGGCGGCCAGTTCAAGTCCTGAACTGTTCATCAACTGCGTGGGTACATTCGTCACGGAGGGTGACCTGGGCGTGGGGGCTGTGGTGGGTTCAGCAGTGTTCAACGTGCTTGCTGTGCCTGCGTGCTGCGCCCTTGTGGCTTGGAGGGTATGACAATGGTGTTTTTATAATTGTTTTTTGTATTGAACAAGGAAAGCACGTGGTGGCTATTCCAGTCAGTATGTCATGGCAGTGCCCATTCTCGAGCTCTATATAAACTGCGTGGGTACATTCGTCACAGAGGGAGACCTCGGCGTGGGGGCTGTGGTGGGTTCAGCCGTGTTCAATGTGCTTGCTGTGCCTGTGCTGCGCCCTTGTGGCTTGGAGGGTATGACAATGCTGTTTTTATAATTGTTTTTTGTATTGAACAAGGAAAGCACTTGGTGGCTATTCCAGTCAGTGCCTCAAGGCAGTGCCCATCCTCAAGCTCTTTATAAACTGCGTGGATATCTCTGGATTATTTCTATTTTCTACTGTATTCTATCAACTCGTGTGTGATACCATTAATACAGGTGCCAACTTCAAATTGGCGTATTATAATAATTTGATTGCGCGTATAAGCATTTTTTTCGCTATTTGAAATTTTATAATTCTCATAACACAAATACTACTAATTGCAATGCTTCGACGTTGAAAACCACTTTCGATTTTACTTAAGAAAAAGTTTTACCCGTGGGTTTCCCTTTAAGTGAACTTGTTTAGTTCGTGTTAGCCTTAAGGAATTTATGAAAGTTTTGTCGACTGTGACGACCCGATTGGCGCAGTGGAGTCAGCAATGGTTGGAATGTGTTGGAGGGTGTGGGTTCGATCCCCACGAGTAGAAAATTATAATGTGATGAACATTGTAATTTTTGCTGTATGGGTGTTAATTTATCTATATGATTTATGTATCTAGGCTCCATAGTACAAGCTTTGCTTAGTTTGGGACTAGATGGCGTAGTGTCCTATAATATTATCAATCCGAAAGTTTGTAAGGATGTATGTACGTATGTATGCTTGTTACTCTTTCACGTAAAAAATACTTTTTTATGTTTTTATTACAAATAACTTTAATTAAAACATTTACATATAGTAATAGGAACATACAACATCTATATTCTTCCTACTAAAATTATAAATCTGAAAGTTTGTGAGGATGTATGTATGTATGTGTGATTATTACTCTTTCACGCAAAAACTACTCAACCGATTATGTAATACGATTATAAATACATTAGTAATACATAATTCGTAACTTAATTTTTTAAATTGTACGTTTATAGGTGATCGAGTTAGACTGGTGGTCAATTTCACGGGACTGTCTGATGTACGCCGTGGCTGTACTTGCCCTGATCCTCACCCTACTGGACAACGTCGTACATTGGCATGAAGCGTTGCTACTGGTGTTGATGTACACTCTCTATATACTTGGTAAGATTATTAGGAAAGTCCCCTATTGGGTCATGGGATAAATCCTTTTCACTGATCATTTTTTTATTTAGCGAGTTTTTCCCGTGTGGCGACGGTTTGAAATACGGTAGGGTGTGGTAAAAGAAGGTAATTATTCAGCTGTAGAACATTTTTAGCAAAAAAGAGTGGGCGCCGAGCATTGCACGATTGGGCCAAGCTCGCACCGGAGAAATTACCACCCCGCCAGCAGAAGATCGGCGTAAAGCAGTATTGCACTGTGTTTTGAACAGTGAGCGGGGGCCCGGAGGCCTCTATTTGCCCTTCCATTCCTCTACAATTTTTGTTCTAAATTTCTCCCAATTTCTCATCATTAATCCTCCCCTTATTATCCCCGTCAAGGATGGGCCTTTAAGCCGGCAAGGCATCTGCGTCACTTTCAAGTTGTAGATGTTCATAGGCTGCGGTCTTTCACTTAACACCAGGTGAATTGCATACTCCGCTTACCTGCTCTTACATAAAAAAGGAGTGACGAATCTAACACCTCTGACTTGCATACTAAACACTTTAAAATTAAAATCTTTTTTTTCAGCCATGGTATTCAACACGCGTTTGGGCAGTTTTGTAAAAAGCGGCTGCTGTTATTTCAGCAAATCAAAACCATATACTGAGGTTACCCCACTTTTATACAAAGGTATTAATTATTTCTCCTATAATACTTTTTAATCCGTTTTTTACGTTTAACGTTATTGTTTATTTTTTCTTTTTTAGAGAAAAGCAACCCATTAGATGCTACGAAGAGAATCACAAACGGACATCAAAGGATCAACGAAATAGAACAGGGCATGCAAATGACTAAGCGACATGCTTCCACCGATTCGGGTAAGATCACCTTCCACTTCAGGTTTCGTTCTGATAGCATTCTAGGAATTGTCCACTGAACTGCATTCAAGATGGTCCACAAAATATAGTAGACGCTGACGAAGAGTCAGCGTCTACTATATTTCGCCTAAGCCACTGAACCAACTTGGATGAAATTTTGTACAAATAATAGTTTGGATCCCGAGGAAGGATATATGATACTTTTTATCTCGCAAATGTCACGGGAACGGGAAATATACGTGGGTGAAACCGCTGTGCTAGTTATAAATGTAAATTATTCTATGAATCTATACTGAATATTATAAAGCTGAATAGTTTGTTTGTTTGAACGCGCTAATCTCAGGAACTACTGGTCCGATTCGAAAAATTTTTTTAGGGTTAGATAGCCCATTTATCAAGGAAGGCTATATATCATCCCGATATTCCCACGGGTGCGAAGTCCTGGGGCGCAGCTAACAAATATTTCTCCAGACTCCAGCGTCGCATCTCTCTGGTCCTGGCCGGGGGACAAGACCTCACCAACCAAGAAGTTCTTCTGGTTGCTGACGTGGCCCCTCTGCCTACTGCTCTGGATCACCATCCCGGACTGCAAGCAGCACCGCCGGCTCTACCCCCTCACCTTCATCATGTGCGTCACGTGGATTGGGGGAGTGTCGTATCTGGTGGCGTGGATTATCACGATAATCGGTAGGTTTGTGATACGAGAATTTAAAGTTCTTACCATAATTGGTAGGTTTCTCATACGAGACTATGAATTCAAACTATAAATATGTATGGTTTTGACATCCGTTCTGATATCTAAACGGTACAGCCCAAATTTGCTTGGAGTAAATGTCTATATTTTGTCCGGTTTTTTAACCAATTTTGAGGTGACGTCAAGAATATTTAATTCACTTAAATTACAAGTAAATATATAATACTTTATATACTTTTATTCAACGAACTACAGTTATATTTTTATTTCAATAAAAACACATTTTTATGTAACATAGTAGTAGTAGTAGTAATAATAATGTAACGCGCAATTCAATCAAGAAGTATCAATACATTATGTATCGATCCAAATCAGGGACAGTGTGACGTAATTCACATTAGTAATGGAGCAACTCTAGATAGGAAATTAAATGTAGGGATAAAAAAACCTAAGAGACTCCTTTTCTTTTTTGTAATGAACAGTATTTGGATTTATCTAAAAATCTTTGAGAGAAAGCAAACGATAAAGAAAAATAAAGAGCGTAGCAATACGTATAGCGTATATATAATAGCTTTGTATATTTACAGGTGACACTCTAAATGTGCCTGACAGTATCACAGGACTAACCATCCTTGCAGCTGGAACCAGTCTCCCTGAAGCGGTGTCCAGTGTTCTTGTCACCAACCGAGGTAATATAATTACAAATAACAAATTATAATAGCTGAATCAATAGATTTTGATCTGTGATATAAATATTAAAGCCCGTTTCCACGGAGGATAGGAAATTTAAAAATTATTCCTTACAGTCGGTAAAGTGAGGATATTTCATCAAAATCTTGGTGAATCCCTTCCATCAACAGACCAATATTTTTCTGACATGTTTATTATTTTCCATCAAAACACAAAAAGAACCTTACTTAAATAAAAAGGAAACTGTTATTCTAAACAAATATATAGATTCAAAAATAATTTTGTATCTATATATGTGTTTATTTAATCTCTTGTTACATGGAACACTTCATTGTTTAATAATAATTTTCTTTTAAAAGTAGTTTAGATAATATTTTAATACTTTTACTAGGTCACGGCACAATGGGTATTAGCAATTCCATCGGCTCCAACACATTCGACATCCTGCTCTGCTTGGGGCTGCCCTGGCTGATCAAATCTCTCTTCTACCCCTGCGTGCCTGGTAACCACTGGGTATGTTACATCATTATTATTTAATGTTTATGTTTATTGTATTTATATGTATGTATATCTAATATTTGCATTATGTAGACATACTTCTACTAAAATCATATTGGCTACCAAGTTTTAAATGAATCAATAATTAATCCCTATCTCTGTACTTAATATTCTAGATGCGAAAAAAACACTCTAGCTATTTCACCTAAACAACTGCAACGTACAGGTGTTTTGTACAGTTGTACAGTTTCAAAATTTTGTACAAGAATAGAGTTTACTTTGGGAGGGAAAATAGTTTGCCATTTAGCACAAACAAAAAGGTTCAAGGAGATGAAATACAGGCTATAAGCTAGTATGGAACGCAGGAAACGTTGTTTAAAGCACGGGGTTAAATAAATATACTGTGACATCTAGTCCCAAACTAAGCAAAGCTTGTATTATGGAAACTAGATAACTGATAGACATACTTAAACATATTTTTTGTAAACATGAAGTAGAAGTTTATAGTAGGATTGAATAACATCTTCCTAGACCAGGATTAGGTTCTTGGTATTAACAAATTACACAATAGAAACATTAAAATCCTTATGTGTCGAGTAAAAAGTACACAATGTATTTCCCTGATTATATCAGAGCTATAAAGACTTTTTTCAAAAATATTGACGTAATAATTGTACATTGCCAATTTGGTACTCCTATAATAAAGCTTATCCGTAATAAATATAACTTCTAATTGTTTGACGATAAAATAAATTCTAAATTATTTTCTTGTTTTGACGAATCGATTGGCGCAGTGTAGTTACGATTATTCTATTTATTCCTTCAGAGAGTGTGGGTTCAATACATACATGTAATTATTATTTGATAAATATTGTAATTTTATTATTTTTCTACATTTAAAAAAATGTATATCTTCTAGTTTCCTTAGCGAGCTAACAGACTTTGTTGACTGCCTCGTTGGTCAATTGGATGCATCTATAACTACAGATCGAGGGGAATCGAACCATGAGAAAGAAGGAATAGAGAGTACATATTATACTTTAAAGCAAAGTTGGCTGTTCGCCGCAAAACTTGGCCACCATGACCGTAAATTATTATTTTAATTTTTATTTATTTCAGGTGAACATAAATTCGAGTGGTCTCTCCTACAGCGCGATCTCTCTGTTGTCTACGTTATTCGCACTGTACGGCTCCCTGGCTCTGAACAAATTCCAGCTAGATTGGAGAGTGGGCGTGACCTGCGCGTGCGTCTACATCGGCTTCTTAGTGCTGGCCGCGCTGATCGAGTTGAATGTACTGTTTGTTGTTAATCTTCCTATTTGCCCGCATTAGATACAATGGTTAGGTTATTTTGTCACTATTAACCTGCAATAGTAGTTATACAAAAATTTTAATGTAACATTGCTCAAGATTAAAGTCGATTTTTTATGTACTGTTCGTTGTTAATCTTGATATTTACCTGCATTAGGTTATTTGTCACAGTTAACCTGCAATAGCGCCTATACAAAATTTGAATCTAACGTTGCTCAAGATTAACGTCGATTTTTTATATACCGTTCGTTTTTAATCTTCCTATTTGCCCGCATTACGTACGATGATTAGGTTATTTTCACAGATAACCTGCAATAGCGGTCATAAAAATTTGAATGTAACGCTGCTCAAGATTTACTTTGATTTTTAAGTTCCCTCAAGAAATTTTTTCCTAATGAGAAAATTTTTTGACCTCTGTTTCTTTTCGTATTTTGAAAAATGATAGTACAGGAACCCAGGTACTCGCTTCATCATTTATTACTACTATAAAAGTATATACAAATATTGTAGGACATGTACTTATTTTTGAATGGTTACATAAGTAGTTAATTTTATTTTGATAGTACCTATGTATCGTTTAATTATATGTAACTCTATACTTACATTTTGACCCTTAGAATAATTTTGGTAAACGTCCTAAAAGCGCCTCGTGATAGGCGGATTTGGAAAATAAATATTTTGACTTTGACTTTGACTTTGAAAAATAAAGAGACCAAAGAATCGCCTGTCAAACCCACATTTAAACACGAAATAGCACATCTTGTTGGGATTGTCTAACTTTCCCCTTTCATTACAATTTCATATTTTGCGTGACTGATGCGTGCAATAACAACTTTGAGAATTTCAACCAAGGTTAGGTTATATAGGTTCTAGAAACATCTTGTAGACATCAAAATTCAAAACAAAAAAAGGCTTTGCGTTTGCCTCGAAATAACTGAAAAATTGCTCGAATGATTCGGATGATTTTTGTTAACCAACCAAAATAATATCTCGCTGGTTCAGTAATTAGACCGAGTTCTATATAGTGAGGTCCTCCTGTTCAAAGCTTAGAAGAAACTTGAAAAAATATGCGATTTGCAGGACATAAAAGGAAATTAAATCCTTACTTGACCCAAAAAAAATACAGTAAAATGATGTGAAAGACATTCGCCCTATGCCTCGATATTGAAGTCCGGACTTCACAGTTCCTATTAAAATAAAACGACTCGTTTTACTAGCGGTCAGTACAATGTACTAGGCGTAAGTCTTACGGCCGTTTTCGATATTCTATCCATCCCTTGTTTTGCTTACTAAATCTATCTATTTGCACTTACTTTGATTTCAATACGCTGTCGACGGATAGCTTTTGTTATGACTTTTGACAATCAAATGTCATTTAATCTGAGATCACAATCTATCCATAATCTTTGATACATTATTGAAAACGGCCGTAGTAAACATAACCACTAAAACTTGGTTCCGATTGTTTGATTAAAACCGCTCATTAATGAAAACGATTCGTGTCTGTTATACTATGACGTTCCGATGTTTATAGGAACCGGGCCAAGTATAAGAGAAATCGTTTACCTTTAGCGAGACTAGCATAGAATTAAGACTTAAAACGTAACTTACCTAATTCATGTATTAGTATAATAATTATCTCGTAAGATTAACCTATAGTTTTAGATATTTATATTAAGGAAAAATATATTTTTGTAACGTTTTACATCTTATTGATGATTATGATTATATAAATATTATATTAATAAGTTTGAAGCGAATAAATATTTTATGTAAATAAATAGTTTTCTTTCTATTCCCACTAAATTACGCGTATAACATGAATATAGTTTCAAT